>JAWRVF010001799.1:0-41849 GCA_036785485.1 Physcomitrellopsis africana | reverse complement strand
GCTTCTGGTGAGGGTGAAGGTTTGAGAGTGATTGAGAAATTTAGAGGTGACAATTTCTATCATTGGAAGGTAAAAATAGAGCTTTTATTGGCGTCTTTGGACCTTTGGAACATTGTAGATGAAAGTGAAGATCTTCCATATATAGATGCAACTATTGCGGAGAAGAAGGACTTTAAAAGACGTGAAAAGAAGGCTTTTGGCATGATTGCCAAAAATATGGATGAAGCCAACTTTTCACATATTATCCATTGCAAAGGACCAGCAGAAGCATGGAAGACTCTTTGCAACATTTATGAAAGCAAGAACTTGTCCAACATCCTTTTTACAAGGAGGAAATTCTTCACTTGCAAGATGGAAGAAGGTGCAGACCTCATGGCTCAAGTCAACAAGGTAAAGGCTCTTGCAAATCAACTAGCTATTGTTGACAAACCTTTAGAAGATGGTGACATTGTCATGACCTTGCTCATGAGCCTTCCGGAGTCCTACAACTATCTTATAGTAGTATTGGAGTCCATCAAGTTGAAGGAGTTTACAATGGACTATGTGATGGCAAGACTTGCTCATGAAGTGACCAAAAAGAAAGAAAAGGAGCATTAAAGTGAAGACTCGGCTCTCTTTTCAAGACAAGGTAAAAGTAGCTATTCCAACCAACATGATAATGGAAAAAAGTAAGGTGAGCAAACTTGTGTCAAGTGGTTGTAAGGTTCAATTTGATATGAATGGATGTTTTGTGAAGACATTGGATGGAGATAATGTTTTAAAGGGCTTTAGAGATGGCAACCTTTACATTCTCAATTGTAAGAAGGTGAATGGAGTTGAAGTAGCAGCATTTGCTGAATTTCCAAAAGATGAAGATAAGTTTGGAATTTGGCATGGACGCCTTGGTCATTTGAATGCCAAAAGCATGAAGGAGCTCAAATCTATGGTAGTTGGCTTAGATCTTGGTCAATCATACAACAATGCCACGATTCTAGATTGTGAAGGTTGTATTCAAGGCAAGCAACAAAGGGCCTCATTTCCAAGTGGAGTAGCAACATAAGCAAGCAAGTTGTTGGAGATTGTGCATTCAGATGTTTGTGGACCTATGAAGACACCATCAATTGGAAGAGCAAGGTACTTTGTCACATTTATTGATGACTTATCAAGAAAGGTGTGGATTTTTATCCTTAAAGCCAAGAGTGAGTATTTTTCAAGATTTAAGGAGTTTAAGGCACATATAGAAAAGCAATGTGAATGCAAGATCAAGGTATTACGCACGGACAATGGTGGTGAGTATTTGTCAAAATACTTTGATGAATATTTGAAGATTCAAGGTATTCTAAGACAAACCTCCACTCCTTACACTCCACAACAAAATGGAGTTGCTGAAAGAGCAAATCGCACCATTGTGGAGATGGCAAGGAGTATGCTTCATGCTCAAAACCTTGGATATGAATTTTGAGCAGAACCTGTGGTGAATGCAGTATACACAAGAAATAGGTGCCCTACAAGTGTATTCACATCAATGACTCCGCAAGAAGCTTGGAGTAGGAAGAAACCTTGTATTTCACACACGAGGATATTTGGATACATTGCTTATGCAAAGGTACCTGATTGTATGAGGTCCAAGCTTGAAGCAAAAGATATAAAATGTGTATTTATTGGATATTGTGAAGATACAATGGCATATAGGCTAATGTATTTGGATACCAAGAAGATCATCAAAAGTCGTGATGTTGAGTTTATTGAACATAAGAGTGCTTATGAGCACTTGGAGATGTGTCCAAGTCGGAGTAATGGTGTGGTTGTGGACACATCTTTAAATTTAGCAAAGAAAGAAGAAGAAGATGAAGACCATAAAGATGGTGGAGACATGAATGAAGGTGAAGAGCTAAAGAAGATGGAGAAGAAAGTCTCTTTGATTCCTGAGACCAACAATGAAGGAAATGAAGATATTAAAGATGATGATGATGAGGAGTATCAACCTTTGAGTGAGAAAAGACAAGGGTTAAGATGGAAGAAGCTTGGAAGAGTGGTTGGAATATATGAAGGTGAATCTTCTTCAAATGAGAGGAGATATCCTATGAGGGAAAAAAGATGGAAAAGAAAGTCTCTTTGATTCCTAAGACCAACAATGAAAGAAATGAAGATATTAAAGATGATGATGATAAGGAGTATCAACCTTTGAGTGAGAAAAGACAAGGATTAAGATAGAAGAAACTTGGAAGAGTGGTTGGAGTACATGAAGGTGAATCTTCTTCAAATGAGAGGAGATATCCTATAAGGGAAAGAAGACCACTTGGTGAATGGTGGAAGAACCACATTTTTCCTCAAGTAAGTGAAAAACATGCCAATGTTGCACTCCTTGCTGATCCATTATCTTTATGTGATGCAATGAAGTCCACAAATGCTATGAAGTGGGAGAAGGCTATGGAAGAAGAGTACAAATCTCTCACGGACAATAGAACATGGGAATTGACTCAACTTCCACCAAATCGATCTTCTATTGGTTGTAAGTGGGTATTTAGAACCAAAAGGGATGCAATGGGCAATGTTGTGAGATATAAGGCAAGATTAGTTGCCAAAGGATATTCACAAGTTGCTGGTGTTGATTTCAATGAGACATATGCTCCCGTGGCTAAATTCACCACTATCAGAACCATTGTGGCAATTGGGGCAGCAATGGACTTGGAGATGCATCAAATGGATGTGAAGACGGCTTTCTTAAATGGAGAGTTGGAAGAAGACATCTATATGGATCAACCTCAAGGATATGTTGAAGAAGGCAAACAACATCTTGTTTGTAAGTTGAAGAAATCATTGTATGGACTCAAGCAATCACTAAGGGCATGGTACCAACGGATTGATACATTCTTTGTGAATGAAGGATTTGTAAGGAGTGAGGCAGATCATTCCATGTATGTAATGCAATCTCAAGAGTTCTTATTGATTGTAATCCTTTACGTTGATGATTTAATCATCTTGGCTAACAATGTAAAAAAGTTGAATTGGATGAAGGCCATATTAGAAAAAGAATTTGAAATGAGTGATTTGGGAGAACTCCACTATTGCTTAGGAGTGGAGTTCATAAGAGATCGTGAAAACAAGACCATTACAATGAGTCAAAGCAAGTACATTGAAGAAGTGTTGAAACGATTCAACATGGAGGAGTGTAAGCCCATTGGAACACCTTTGGAGGCAAATTTGAAGTTGATGAAGCTCACGGATGAGGAGTTTGCTCAAGTTGAAGGTGAGATGCAAAGTATTCCATACAAGGCAGCAGTTGGCTCACTTATGTATGCAATGGTGGCCACAAGAGTGGATCTTGCATATGCGGTGAGTGTTGTGAGCCAACACATGTCTAAGGCTGGACCTTTGCATTGGGCAACGGTAAAGAGGATATTGAGGTACTTAAAAGGTACTAAAGACTTCAAATTATGCCTTGGTGGTAACAACATTGATTTGCAAGGTTATTGTGATGCGGATTAGACTGGAGATGCAAATGATAGAATATCCACAATGGGATATGTGATTTTTATCAGAGTGGAAGTCATTTCATAGAGTTGTAAGAGAAAACCTACTAGTGCAAGATCAACTATAGAGGCTGAGTACATGGCAGCAAGTCATTATGCTATGGAAGCTTGTTGGATAAGACAACTCTTAGAAGACATTAGATTAGTGCAAATAGAAGCAACTCCAATAATGTGTGACAATCAAGGTTGTCTTGGATTTGCCAAGAATCCAAAGCACCATTTAAGGATGAAGTACATTGATATTCAACATCATTTCATATGAGAGAAGATTAAAAATGGTATAATAGGTATGAAATATAACAGGTTGATTAAGGCATTAAGCTTAAAAGCCTTTTGACAATTAAAAAAAAGAGAGTGTTTAAGTTCAAGTAGCAGTTCCTTGGTCTATTATAATATAGAATTTAACGATAGTAAGTTTTTAATAGTCAAAAGGCAACCAGGGATTAAGTGGCGGCTAGGGTCTCGACAGGCGGCTAGGTTTAGGATCTCGACAGGCGGCTGGATTTAGGGTCTCAACAGGTGGCTAGGTTTAGGATCTCAAGTGGCAGCTCGTTTTAGATGAATGTAGATGAAGTCTATACACATTGGATGTGAACTCTACTAATAAGTAAAAGATGTTGGAAGTGAGAGTCATCTCATTCCATACTTCTCTTTATGTGCAACTTTGCTAATGCTAAGTCTTGTAGCTTCTAACTTCTAGTTCTTCAATAGGTAATTGTTTCAACTCATATAAAGATTTCTTGAATTTGCATACAAGGTGTTTTTTTGTCTTGGTGTACAAATCCTTGAGGTTGATCCATATAGATGTCTTCTTGTAATTTTCGATTCAAAAAAGCCATCTTCACATCCATTTGGAGTATTTCCAAATCCATTGCTTCTCCAATGGCTACTATGGTCCTAATGGTGGTGAATTTGGCCACGGGTGCATAAGTCTCATTGAAATCAATATCTGCAACTTGTGGGTATCCTTTGGCAACTAATCTTACCTTGTGCCTCCCTACCACACCCATTGCATCTCTTTTAGTCTTAAACATCCACTTACAACCAACACTAGATCAATTTGGTAGAAGAGGAGCCAATTTCTATGTATTATTATTGATGAGGGATTGATATTCTTCTTCCATAGCCTTCTCCTACTTGATTGCATCTTGGGACTTCAAAGCATCACATAAACACAATGGATCAGTAAGAAGAGCCACAATTGCATGTTCTTCATTTACTTGAGAAAAGATGTGGTTCTTCCACCATTAACTAAGTGGTCTTCTATCCCTCAAAGAATATTTTCTTTCATTTAAAAAAGAAGATTCACCTTGTTATTTTCTCACCATCTTCTTTCTTACAACTTGTCTTTTCTCATTCAAAGATTGATGCTCCTCATCATCATCATCATCATCTTCAATACTTTTGTTTCTTTCATTGCTGATTTTAGCAACTATAGAAGCCTTCATCTTTTCAATTTTCTTCTCATCTTCAATCACATTTCTACCATCTTCATCATCTTTATTGTCTTCATTGTCTTTCTTTGTTGACTTTAAAGATGTGTCCACAAACACACCATTATTCCCACTTGGACACATCTCCAAGTGCTCACAAGCACTCTTATGCTCCAAAAATTTAACATCACGACTTTTGATGATCTTTTTGGTATCCAAACACGTTAGCCTATATGCCTTGGTACCTTCACAATATCTTAAGAAAATACACTTTGTACCTTTTGCATCAAGCTTGGATCTCATATAATCTGGTGTCTTTGCATATGCAGTGCATCCAAAGGTCCACATATGTGCAATACAAGGTTGTCTCCTACTCCAAGCCTCTTGTGGTGTTATTGATGTAAGGACACTTGTTGGACACCTATTTCTTGTGTATACGGCATTCACCATAGCTTCCGCCCAAAACTCATAACCAAGGTTTTGAGCATGAAGCATGCTCTTTGCCATCTCTACAATGGTTCTATTTGTCCTTTCAACAATACTATTTTATTGTAGAGTGTATGGAATTGTGGTTTGTCTAGCAATTCCTTCATTCTTCAAATAAATATCAAATTGCTTAGATATGTATTCACCTCCATTGTCCGTCCGCAACACCTTGATATTGCACTCACTTTATTTTTCAACAAGTGCTTTGGCCTCCTTAAACTTCAAAAAGCACTCACTCTTGGCTTTAAGAATGTAGATCCAAATCTTTCTTGAAAAATCATCAATGAAAGAGAGGAAGTACCTTACTCTTCCAATACTTATAGTTTTCATAGATCCACATACATTAGAATGGACAATCTCCAATAAATTTGTAGCATGTTATTGTATGACATGGTCTTCTATCTGGGAATACACCGGATACCTGGCTGTGGAGAGTTTATTTAAAATTTGATGGCAAAAATCCAACAGGTAATTTGTCTTCAATAAAAAAGACAAATAATACAACAATCTTACAAAAGAGAAGTTATGTATATATAACCCTCTTGTATTCAAGTAATTTTGTACAGAAAGGGTTCAAATTTCCACAAAAACCCTTCAAAGTTTTATTCACCCGCAAGGAGTGTTTCTTGCTGAACTTTAGAGTTCAATAACTATTGATCCAACCATTCAATTTCTATAAAATTTAAATTAAAGTGTAGATAATCTTCTTAAGTTTCACCACAAGATAAAATCAAATATAAATTAGTTTTCAATCGTCTGTTATCTCAAAAACCTTAGCAAGTGATTAAAACCCTAGTTTAGAGACACCTGAGTACTATTTTCCTTATATCTTACAAATCCAAAATTCTAATGCCACAAAATTTTTGTACATAGTCTTGTGACATAAACATATACACTCCTGAAAATTTTGAGCCAAAAATCTATGAAATTGCATAAGTTATAGTTCAAAATGTAACCACTATATAAGCAGGTCACTTACTCCCTTAAGTTTGTAAGCATTGACTTCAACCTCCAATATCTCCTTCACTTTAGCTTGGATTTTATCAAGCTATCTATTGAAAGTGTATCCATAAAAGTGCTTTCTCCAACCCCAGTTGCCGATCCTTGATTGCTCTCTATATACTCAAAAGAGTGACAGTAGATCCAAAATTGACACCTTAATTTTGAGCGCCTATAACTTCTTCATTAAAAGTGCAAATCACACAAAATTTGCACTTAAACCTTATGATCCTAGCCATTGATATTCAACTCTTCACCAAAAACAAACCCTAATTCCTAATAAATCCTCGAGTAGCATCCTTGAATCCCATTAGACATGATTTTTGGCCAATTAGAATAGAGATTTCTATCATCCACCTCTACTCATCCACATGGATGGCCAAACTATCCTTTCTACACTAGAAACCCTTTTCTAACCCTTCTTCTTATAAGATTTATATACTTGGTGCTTTAAGCACCAAATAAAAGAAGTAAATAAGATCTCAAGGATCAACAATGTCTAACATAGGCGACTTAAGATATATACAAGTACTATCAATATAAAATTAACTTCAAAAGTCACTAATAAAAAGAAAATAAGGTCGTATAAATCTTAATAAAAATCTTTTTAATAGATCCTTTTTAAATTAGCAACCTAATCACATCCTATAATCAATAAAAATTCATTGATATGACTTTTATTTAGCTAAGTAATAAATTGTACATTAAATATACATGTACAATTTTTTTACATAGTAGCCAAACCACAACACGACAACGTTGTCGTGGTGAGAGTCTTAGCCCTAAGAAACACTGGGTCTTTTTTGCCTCTAGTTTCTCAAGTGCAAGATGAGATTCATAAATTTCATAAAATTGAAGAATTTACATAAAAACATACTTTATTAACCCTAACATATTCTGCCTTTAGAAAACCGCCCTCAATTTTGCCCATAAATCCTAGGATATCATATCAATTGAAGCAAAATTTGGACACAAGGTACTTAAGAGAGTAAAGAAGCAAACCCCATAAACCTTTTGATTATAGCTCATGTGGTTAGAGAGAACCATGTTGTCAAAGTAATCCATCCATGCTGCCTTTGATTCTGGACCCCCTTTGCTTCACATCTTCATTGCTCTTCATTAAAGAAGACCTAAGTGCTGAAATTTGGTAGATTAATAGCTTGTCTCATGTTGTAGACACCTCCAAATATTGCTCCAAAAGTCTTCTCCAAACTTGAGTTATAGGTTCCATCCTTCTTCTTTAATTTTGCCTTCTAACAACTCTAGATCTGACCACAACATTCCTCATAACTCCTCGAATATAACACCAATAGCAATAATTTTTTTATACAACTTAAAAGACTCATATATCTACAAATCCCAACAAATTTTACTCAAAATACTACTCTGATCACAACGTTATGCTCTCTCAAACTTCACTGATTTGGAGATAGACCCCTGTCACTTTGAAAGAGCATAACATTTTATTTATAAGTTTAATGAGTATCAAACTTACACTCATCTCTTTCTTAACTTACATAGATCATGTCTATCAAATTTCACACTCAAATTCGTCTCCTAACTCCCTTTATACCCAAAAAAACCCACATACATGCACTGCCCATACAAACCCTCAACCTTGCCTTCACTCTATTTCTTTTTTCATTCAAACTGGTTACAATTTCACTCATAACTCTTTGCTCAGAGGTCATATTGACTTGAGATTTTAACACAAAGTAGTTAACTCTATAAGAAACAAAAATCCAACAAATTTTGTCACTAAAATCTAAGTGGTTTCCAAGAACCAAGGCCCGAAATTTTGTAACCTTCTCTGCCCTAGTCTTAAACACCTGCAACTTTCACGACTCATATCTCCCTTGATACTTAATGAAAAGACATGAGAATTATCTCTATGAGTTCCTTATCTTGTCTACTACAAACCTACAAAAACTCGCATCTAAAATCCTCTCTAAGCTTCTGCTACACACAAAAACGTATACTGCCTATCAAAAAGAAACCCTATCTCTCCAAAAAAACTCTCCTCCTTCTTCTTCACGACCCTTCCTTGTCATCTCCCTCCTGGTCTTCTTTATCCTCTTGGTCAAAAAGACCTCTTAGCCCATGTCTTTTCCACTTCCTCAACCTTTTTCATTTTACTAACTTGAAGAAATTTCACTTTTCAAGGTAAATTTCCATTGTATCTTCTTACTACAAATTTTCTATCAATCTTTCTTCTAATCTTAATCTTTTTATTTTAATGCATTCTTTTATGTTTTTCACACTATGTTTTGATTTACAACACGACAACGTGTTGCTACACCACTTGGAAACAAAGCCCTTTATTGTTTATCTTCTATGCAACCTTCACATATGAGTTGTATTGCATTTTGACTTGTTTTTCCAAGATCTAAACCACTTACCATAGACATGAGTTCTATCATGCTCTTCATACTTAAATGGCCAAAGCGACGATGCCATATATTCAACTTGTCTTCATTTAATGTAAACTCAGCAAATGCGACTACTTCCACTCAATTGACCTTCTTACATTTGAGATAGTACAAATTCCCCTCTCTAGAGCCTTTGGCAACCATGTTTCCACTTAATGTTCTTACTAAACATCCATTCATGTTGGATTGAACCATAAAACCTCTAATTAAAGGTTTACACACCGAAAGTATGTTTTGCTTCAACTTAGGTACATGAAAGATGTCTTTGTATTAAGATAAATAGATAATAGTATAAATAGAATAAATTACCAAATAAAAGATATTATCTTAGATAGAATGCTAATGATCAAAGGGTTGTCTCTTGATAAGTGGAAAGGCCATCCTATGCATATAGCAAGGCAAAGGGCCAAAGAGACAAAGTTAAGAGGATAAAAGATATCCGAAGGAATATCCAAAGACTAAGTAAGAGTATAAAGTATATGCCATAAGATATACTTGAGATAGGTGAGATGCCAAAGAATCCTATGGACATAATGGATATGCTAAAGACATATTGGATATGCTACAAGCATATTGGATATATTAAAAGTATATTTTTATAGAAGATAAGATGCCAAAGGATATACTTATGGCTCATGATAATAAGGTAAAGGTCCTTACAATCCAACTAGCAATTGTTGACAAGCCTTTAGAAGATGGTGATATTGTCATGACCTTACTCATGAGCCTTCCCGAGTCCTACAACTACCTTATTGTGGCATTGGAGTCCATCAAATTGAAGGAACTTACAACGGACTATGTGACATCAAGACTTGCATATGAAGTAACCAAAAGAAAAGAGAAGGAGCATCAAAGTGAAGATTCGGCTCTCTTTTCAAGACAAGGCAAAGGTACCTATTCCAACTAATGTGACAATATGAGAAGCAATGTAAGAACTCGCTTCATTTGTGAAAAACAGGGTCATTTTGCACAAAATTGCTACAAGACCAAGAAAGAAAAAAGAGAGAATGCTAATAATGCACGTGATGAAGTTGGAGGGGATGATTATGCAATCATGGCAAATAAAGGCACCTCTATGGCTGCCATGTTCAAATGGATCATTGATTCGAGTGCTACCAAATACATGACTCCATACAAGTATTCATTTGACACTTATGAGACTATTTCAACAACAAAGGTTTGGTTAGGAGACAATGGCATGGTACAAGCCATTGGAAATGGCTCCATATTGGTGGAAATTGTTGTAAAGAATCAAACCAAGAGGATCAGATTGAAAGACGTCTTATATGTGCCAAAGATGAAGAAGAACCTTTTTTTGCTAAGCAAACTTGTTTCACATGGTTGTAAGGTACAATTTGATATGAATGGATTCTTTGTAAAGATATTGTATAAAGATGATGTTATGAAAGGCTTTAGAGATGGCAATCTCTACTTCATCAATTGTAAGAAGGTGAATGGAATTGAAGAGGCGGCATTTGCTGAATTTCTACAAGATCAAGACAAGTTTGGCATTTGGCATAGACGCCTTGGTCATTTGAATGCCAAAAGTATGAAAGAGCTCCAATCCATGGTAAGTGGCTTAGATCTTGGTCAATCATATATAAATCTTACTTGTGAAGCTTGTATTCAAGGCAATCAACAAAGAGCTTCATTTCGAAATGGAGTTACAACACGTGCAAGCAAGTTGTTGGAAATTGTGTATTCAGATGTTTGTGGACCTATGAAGACATCATCAATAGGAGGAGCAAGATACTTTGTCACATTTATTGATGTCTTTTCAAGGAAGGAATGGATTATTATCCTCAAAGCCAAGAATGAGTGTTTTTCAAGGTTTAAGGAGTTTAAAGCACTTGTAGAGAAGCAATGTCAGTGCAAGATCAAAGTGTTGCGCAATGACAATGGACGTGAGTATTTGTCAAAGTATTTTGATGAATACTTGAAGATTCAAGCTACTGCAAGACAAACCTCCACTACTTACACTCCACAATAAAATGGAGTTGCTGAAAGAGCAAATCGAACCATTGTAGAGATGGCAAGGAGTATGCTTCATACTCAAAACCTTGGGCATGAGTATTGGGCGGAAGCCGTGGTAAATACAGTGTATACAAGGAATAGATGTCCCACAAGTGTACTCACATCAATGACTTCACAAGAAGCTTGGAGTAGAAGAAAATCTTGTCTTTCACATATGAGGATTTTAGGATGTATTGCTTATGCAAAGGTACCAGATTGTATGAGGTTCAAACTTGATGCAAAAGGTACAAAATGTATGTTAATTGGATATTGTGAAGGTACCAAGGTATATAGGCTTATGTGTTTAGATACCAAGAAAATCATCTAAAGTTGTGATTTTGAATTTATAGTACATAAGAGAGCTTGTGAGCACTTGGAGATGTGTCCAAGTAGAAGTAATGGTGTGTTTGTAGACACATCTTCTATTTCAGCAAAGAAAGAAGAAGAAGATGAAGACAATGAAGATAGTGGAGATTTGAATCAACATAAAGAGCCAAACAAGATGAAGAAAAAAGTGTATGCAATTGGTAAGACTAGCAATGAAGAAGTTGAAGATGATGATGATAATGATGAGGAATATCAACCTTTGAGTGAGAAAAGATATACCTTTAAAAGAAAAGAAGATTGGAGGAGGCCATGGAGTACATCAAGGTGAATCTTCTTCAAATGAAAGGAGATATCCTACAAGAGAAAGAAAACCACTAGGTGAATGGTGGAAGAACGACATCTTTCCTCAAGTAAGTGAAGAACATGCCAATGTTGCACTTCTTGCTGATCCATTGAATTTATGTGATGCAATGAAGTCCACGGATGCTTTAAAGTGGAAGTAAGCCATGGAAGAAGAGTATAAATCTCTCATGGATAATAGAACATGGGAATTGATTCAATTTCCACCAAATCAATCTTCTATTGGTTGTAAGTGGGTGTTTAGAACCAAGAGGAATGCAATGGGCAATATTATGAGATATAAGGCAAGATTAGTTGCGAAAGGATACTCATAAGTTGTTGGTGTTGATTTTAATGAGATATTTGCTCTTGTGGCCAAATTTAGCACCATTAGAACCATAGTGGCAATTGGGGCAGCAATGGACTTGGAAATGCATGAAATGGATGTGAAGACAACTTTCTTGATTGGAGAGTTAGAAGAAGACATCTATATGGATCAGCCTCAAGGATTTGTTGATGAAGGCAAGCAACATCTTGTTTGTAAGTTGAAGAAATCTTTGTATGGACTCAAGTAATTACCAAGGGCATGGTATCAAAGAATTGACACATTCTTCGTTAATGAGGGATTTGTAAGGAGTGAGGCTAACCATTCTATGTATGTGATACAATCAAAAGAATTCTTATAGATTGTTATACATATGCAGTGAGTGTTGTAAATCAACACATGTCAAAAGCTAGACCAATCCATTGGACAACTATCAAGAGGATTATGAGGTACTTCAAAGGTACATTGGACTTCAAATTGTGCCTTGGAGGTGATAATATTGCTTTGCATGGTTATTATGATGCAGATTGGGCAGGAGATGCAAATGATAAGAGGTCAACAATGGGCTATGTGGTTTTTGTTGGAGTGGGAGCAATTTCATGGAATTGCAAGAGGCAACCCACAATTGCAAGGTCTATAATGGAAGCGGAGTACATATCAGCAAGCCATGGTGCACTAGAAGCAACATAGTTAAGACAAGTTTTGGTGGACATTGGACTTGTGCAAGTGGGAGCAATTCCAATGTTAGGGACATAGTCTTAGAACCTTTTAGAAATTAGAACATTCTAAAAACAAGTCCCTGGAACCTTCTAGAAGTTTCCATTAGCAGTTAGTGGAAGTTTCTCGAGAAGCTTCCTAGTTAGTGGAAGTTGCTTGAGAAGCTTCCTAGTTAGTGGAAGTTGCTTGAGAAGCTTCCTAATTCATAGAAGCTGTTTGAGAAGCTTCCTAAGTTGTTAGAAGTCGCTCAAGAAGTTTCTTATTTAGAAGTATATATAGGAGTCGAGGCTGAAGAGTTCTTCAGTCTTGACAACACATCTCTTGGAGCTCTAGCTCACCTCTCTGGTGTTGCTCTTGTACTCATCTGATCAATCTAATTCTTGCTAGTTCTCTTTCATATTCTTGTTTAGATTTCCTCTTCGTATTCTGTGTCCGTGACAGTTTGTCGAGACTACTCTCATCTCAGATATTAGAGCTAGTCCTTCTTGTTAGAGTGTGGATTATCCCTCTTCTTGAAGGTATACTAGTGTTTTAGAGATTGCGGATTACCCTCCTCTAAATTGATATCTCTCCCATTATAATATTGGAGTCTTATTCTTCCTGGAGAGAGTGGATTACCCCTCTTCTTGAAGGATTTTAGACGTTTTAGAGGTTGCGGAGTACCCTCCTCTAAACCAATATTTTCTTCTTCGTAAAATCAATTATTTCTCTCTTTTAGAATGGCTAGAGATCAAGGGATTAGTATGACTGAAAGTTTGGAGTCCAAGTTGGATGCCATTATGAATGCCCTTGCTATGTTATCGCAAAGAACTACGGAGATTGAAGGAGCGTTTGCAAGACTTCATAATGATGGAGCACCTGGAGTAACACAATCTAGAATTCATCAACCTCAAGTTTCTGTACCAGAAGAAACAGCTTTGCCTGTAATTCGACAAGAACCACTAATTCTACAACGAAAGGAGCCTCGAGTTAGCCTTCCAGATAAGTTTGATGGTACACACTCCAAGTTTTGAGGTTTTGTCAATCAAATCAGGTTAATAACAATTTTACAACCCGAACGATATCCAACGGAGGAGTCACGTGTTGGACTGGTTGGAACCCTACTTACGGGGCAGGCTCTATCATGGTTTGCTCCTTTATTCGAGAAGGGATCATCAATTTTGAATAACTTTGAAACTTTTTTGGAAGCGTTTGTGGAAGCATTTGGCGAGCATGACAAGGCTCGATGGGCTACAACAAAGATTCGATCACTACAACAAGGGACACGCTCTGCATCAGTTTATGCATCAGACTTCAGACAATTAGCATGTGACATCAACTAGGATGAAGAAGCATTGACGAGTCAATTTTATTGGGATTTGAGGGATGATGTGAAGGATTTGCTATTATCTCTTTCTGATCCACGAACGCTCAACGAAACCATTAGCCAAGCTGTGTAGTATGACAACCGCCTATTTCAGCATCGTCAAGACCAACGCTCAAGACAACATGTGACTCGTCACGCCTCAACCATGTCAGCAAGCAGTTTGAATTTACATTCTGAGATAGATGACATGCAAATCGATGCGGTACGTGTCAAATCCCTCACTCCAGAAGAGAAGAAGCGACGCATGGAGGAAGGACTATGCTTATATTGCGGTGAAGAAGGCCACAAGGTTGGAAATTGCCCTAAGAAGCAGAATCGACGCATTGTCAAGACCAGAGGCACGTTTTTTCAGGAAAACAAAAATGTCCAGCCACAGTAGGAACCGTACAGCTAGACAGTCAAAAATCACAACAACAATCAGGTTCCTCCCTCTCTGCCCAACCTGCCCTTTGTTTTACAATCCCTTTATTTTTTGGTCCTCAGAAGCTTAAAACCTTAGCATTACTAGATTTAGGAGCATCCGCTTGTTTCTTAGACAAAAAATACGCTAAACATCATAAGATCCCTCTAGTACGGAAACCTAAACTTGTTTACGTAAAAGTCATAGATGGACGACTTTTACTGTCTGGTAGTGTCACTCATGAATCAAAACCTATAGAAATAGGATTTAAGGACCATAGTAGTTATATTATCTTCAACATTATAAAGACTCCGTCAAGTCCTATTATTCTAGGTCTTTCCTGGTTGAAAAAGTATAATCCAACCATAGATTGGAGGTTACGAAAGATAACATTTCCAATAGAACGTTCCGAGAGTAAACCAGTTAGAAGACCCCGAATCAAAAAACCTTTATTTATTGGAACAAGAGCATTTGTAAGATCGTCCAAGGAAGGTACACCATTTGTCATTTATGCGACTCCAACCAGCGAAGAGAAGATTTTGACAGCAAGTATACCGGAGCAATATAAAGATTTTTAAGATGTGTTTCAAAAGAAGAATGCTGATATGCTACCGGAGCACCGACCATATGATTGTGCCATAGACTTGCAAGAAGGAGCACAACCCCCTTTTGGCCCAATCTATAATTTGTCGCAGACGGAGCTAGCAGAATTGCGTAGGTATATTGATGAGAATCTAGCCAAGAACTTCATTCGCCATTCGAAGTCACCAGCTCGAGCACCAATCTTATTTGTAAAAAAGAAGGATGGCTTGCTACGGATGTGCGTGGACTATTGAGGTCTCAACAAGGTAACAAAGAAGAATCGTTACCCGTTACCCTTGATAGCTGGTCTTCTTGAACAACTTGGACGGGCAAGGATCTTTACAAAAATCAATCTAAGAGGAGCCTACAACCTTGTACGAATTAAAAAAGGAGACGAATGGAAGACAACTTTCCATACAAGGTATGGCCATTTCGAGTATAATGTCATGCCTTTTGGTCTTACCAATGCTCCGACAGTTTTTCAACACATGATGAATGACATCTTTCGGGAGCATCTTGACGATTTTGTTGTCATCTATCTAGATGATATTCTGATATTTTCTAAGAACAAAAAAGAGCATGAAAAGCATGTTCGTCTTGTCCTTGAAAAATTACGTGAGCGAGGATTCTACGCCAAGTTGGAGAAGTGCTTATTTCATCAAACTGAGATGGAATTTTTGGGATTCATCGCGACAACAGAAGGCTTGAAAATGGATCCCAAGAAAGTGGAAGCAATCGTGTCATGGGAGGTTCCAAAGACGATTAGAGATATATAATATTTTCTTGATTTTGCTAACTTCTATAGGATTTTTATTAAGAATTATTCCCAAGTTGCTGCTCCACTCACTCGGTTGACGTATAAGGACAAGCTCAAATGGGGACTCCTAGTAGAGAAAGCATTTCAAGATCTTAAGATGGCGTTTACAACGGCTCCGATCTTAGTCTACCCGGATTTTACAAAGGCCTTTTATTTGAAAACCGATGCTTCGGATTTTCCTTTGGGAGCCGTACTTTCACAAATGGGTGCTGATGAAAAGCTCCATCCAGTTGCATTCTATTCTCAAAAGTTCTCTGCTATTGAGATCAACTATGAGATCTACGGTAAGAAGCTTCTTGCTATAGTGGATTCTTTCCAAGAATGGCGTCACTTTCTCGAAGGAGCGGCACATCCGGTAACCATATACACGGATCACAAGAATTTGGATTATTTCATGTCGGCTCGAATTTTGAATTGGCGTCAAGCTCGGTGGAATATGTTGTTATCCAAATTCAACTTTGTTATCACTTATCGACCTGGAAAGCAACAAGGATTATGTGACGCATTATCAAGGAGATCGTATCTTGCACCAAAGGCTGGAGAGGCAACATTCGACCAATAGTGTACGACGCTGTTGAAGCCAGAGGAATTCCGGCTTCACGCTGCCATTGTACCAATCGATGCTGACTTCCTCAATCAGGTACATACCGCGACCATTAAAGATTCAATAGCAGTTGATATCAAGCAATGTGCCAATAATGATAAGTTTAAAGTGGAGGGAGATCTTTTATACTTTGAGCAGCGGTTGTATATTCCGAAAGGACCAGTACGGCTCCGAGTTCTTCAATCTCGTCACGATTTTCCAACTGCGGGACATTTTGGATTCAACAAGACTTTGAAACTTATTTCTAGAGATTTCTGGTGGCCCCAAATGTGGAAGGATGTGAAAGATTTTGTCCTCACTTGCGACATCTATTCAAGATCTAAAAACCCTCGGCATTGCCATTACGGACTTTTACAGCCATTGCCAATTCCACGGCAATCATGGTCTTCAATTTCCATGGACTTTATTACAGACCTGCCACCATCGAATTATTTCGACAGCATTTTTATTGTGGTAGATCGACTTACAAAGATGGCGCATTGTCTTTCGCAAAGGTTCTGGCCATTAAGATACAAAGCAAGACTGTTTTCGACAATGCGACGACATCACGCCTACCGATGATATTGGTGCTGGATCAAGAACTTAGTTCAGATCAAAGTTTGAGATCTCTTTTGAAATATCAAGGCGATATCAAGCTTTCATTTAACTTCAAACCGATTTTACCAAACTAACGGGTGAATCGTTTTGGAACATTATCTAAGATGCGATCAACTATCGCCAGATGATTAACAGATATCTATCGTTAGCCGAAGTTTGTATATAAATACACCTCGCTGCACGACTAACTCAACAAACACCATTCTTTTCTAACGCGGCATCATCCAAAGCTCGACGAGCACTGGCTAACGAACAATAATCCAAAGAATCAATAATTGTGGAAGCAAATGCACGAGCTTCAAACTATGTTAAAGGTGCAATTATAGTCTGCTCAAGAGTCTTATAAGACATCCGCAGATAAACTTCGAAATCAAGCACCTATTTTCAAAACTGGAGATAAGGTATGGCTACTTCAACGGAATATCAAGACCAAGCGGCCGTGTGATAAGTTGGACTACCGAAGGTTGGGACCATTTGTCATCTTGAAGCAAATCAATCTAGTGGCGTACTGTCTGGAGTTACTAGCTGCTATGAAGGTACATCCAATCTTTCATGTTTCTTTGTTGGAGATTTATCGAGAATCGTTTTTTCCTGGAAGAGTGCAAAGTTCGCCACCTAGTATCAAAATCGAGAACCACAAAGAATACGAGGTAGAAAAGGTGCTAGATTTGCGGCATAAATGGGGAAAATTGGAATATTTTGTACATTGGAGAGGCTACGATGTCAATGAGCGAACATGAGAGCCGGCCAAAAATCTCGCCAATGCGTCACAAAAGGTACAAGAGTTTCATCAACAATATCCTCAAAAACCTAAGCCGGTTCGAGGATAACTTCTTTCTGAAGCTTGCTCATCTAGTAACATAAAAGGAGGGGAGAACACTACCAAAATTTATAGTTGATGTAGTTATTTTCTCCAAGATAGAGTAGATCTTTCTGATAGCTATAGTTTGGTCTTTCGACATGGATAGCCAAGAGATAGATACCATGCCAATCATATCACCTCAACCTACTAGCTCATGAAGGCGACCTCGAGATGAAGAACCACCTGCACCATGATGACGACGGAAGATACTAAGAAATCGATCATTGGTGATTGTATTTGAAGTCGAGCCTGCTTACAATGGTCAATCAGAAGGTGTATTTGCAGGTCAATTTTACAATGAGGACACGGAAGTTCATGCTTGGTCGGAAGTTGAGGGCGTGGGCCACTACCGTTGGCTTCAAGGATCGATGAACCACTTGCCTCGTGAAAGACAATTGGAATTCATAGCAGACTTTATGCGACAGATCTTCATTTTTTTGCGTTGGTATTGATTAACAACAACATTGCTTCTCGGAGACCTCAAAGGTAAAGAAGGAGGTGATGTTAGGAACATAGTCTTAGAACCTTCTAGAAATTAGAACATTCTAGAAGCAAGTCCATGGAACCTTCTAGAAGTTTCCATTAGCAATTAGTAGAAGTTTCTCGAGAAGCTTCTTAGTTAGTGGAAGTTGCTTGAGAAGCTTCCTAGCTAGTAGAAGTTACTTGAGAAGCTTCCTAATTCATAGAAGGTCCTTGAGAAGCTTCCTAAGTTGTTAGAAGTCGCTCAAGAAGTTTCTTATTTAAAAGTATATATAAGAGTTGAGGCTGAAGAGTTCTTCAGTCTCGACAACACATCTCTTGGAGCTCTACCTTACCTCTCTGGTGTTGCTCTTGTACTCATCTGATCAATCTAATTCTTGCCAGTTCTCTTTGATATTCTTGTTTAGATTTCTTCTTCGTATTCTGTGTTCATGACATCTAATGATGTATGACAATCAAGCATGCCTTGTTTTTGCAAAGAATCCAAAGCATCATTCAAGAACCAAGCACATTGATATTCAACATCACTTTATACACGTGAAGATTGAAATGAAAATAATTGATTTGAAGTATTGTGCAACGGAAGACATGCTTATTGATTTGTTAATCAACGCATTGGTAAAAGATAGGCATCATACGTTAACAAAGGCATTAGGTTTGAAAGTCTTTAACAATTAGCAAAGTGGGAGTGTTAAGATAAAGAGATAATAATAAAAGTAGAATAAGTTACCTAGTAAAAGATATTACCTTAGATAGATTTTTAATGGTCAAAGGGTTGTCTCTTAACAAGTGGAAAGGCCATCTTATACATATGGCAAGGCCAAGGGCCAAAGAGATAAAGTCAAGAGGATAAAAGATATCCTAAGGAATATCCAAATTCTAGGTAAGAATATAAAATATATGCCATAGGATATACTTGTGGTAGGTGAAATGCCAAAGAATCCTATCGACATAATAGATATACTAAAGGCATATTGGATATATTTAAGGCATAATGGTTTTACTAAAGGCATATCCTTATAGAAGATAAGATGCCAAAGAATATACTTGGTATATTCTTTGATGAATATAAAAGTAAAAGGATGGATGATGTTATTAAAGGCAACAACCACCACCTATAAGTAATGGGTGGTTGAAGAGAGAGTTATCTCATTCCACACTTCTCTTTTGTGCAACCTTGCTGATTTCTACTTACTTGTGTTATACTTGTTGTGTTTCTTCAATACTTTGAATCTGATCTAATTGATTTGTCCATTCACAACCACTTCCACCACAATGGATCCAATTCCAATGGCTTCACATGTACCACTATCCGCCAAGACCACATTTGATGTTGGAATTGCCTCATAAGTGTCAAATGAACACTTATAAGATATCATATGCTTGGAACAACCTGAATCCACAATCCATCTTGCCATGGCAGCCATAGAGGTTCGATTTTTTAAACTTAGCTTTAGTAATGACACACTCAAAATTCTTTGTATCTTTATTTTCGTCTCTCCACTCTCATCTTTTTGTAATAATTTTTGAGCAAAAATGTCCTACTTTACTTGCACTTAAATGTGACAGTTTTGATATTACCTCGTTGGTTTGAATAGTTGCCTTTGCCTTGATGTGAATAGAGTACTGAATCTTCACCTTGAGGCTTCTTTTCTTTCTTCTTGGTTACTTCATGGGCAAATCTTACCGTCACATAATCTATAGTAAGTTGCTTTAAGTGAATGGATTCCAAAGCAATAATAAGGTAGTTGTAAGACTCCGGCAAGCTCATAAGTAGAGTCATAATAACATCACACTCTTCTAAGGGCTTGTCTATAATTGCAAGTTCATTTGCAAGTGCCTTCACCTTGTTGATGTATGCCATAAGATCTTCACCTTCTTCTATCTTGCAAATAAAAAACTTCTTCTTTGTATAGATGATGTTGGATAAGTTTTTGCTCTCATAGATGTTGTAAAGAATCTTCCATGCTTCCATTGGTCCTTTATAAAAAACAATGTGGGAGAAGTTGGTTTCATCAACATTAGTTGCAATCAACCCAAAAGCTTTCTTTTCACGATGTTTGTACTCCTTCTTCTCCTTCATATCAGCATCCATGCTTAGAGCATCTTCACTTTTATCTACAATATCCCAAAGATCTAAAGAAGTCAACAAGAATTCCATTTTCACCTTCCAATGGTAGAAATTCTGACCTCGAAACTTCTCAATTGCTCTCAAGCCTTCACCTCCACTTGAAGCCATGTCTAAAGAAGAGATGTATTAAAGAAGATCAAGAAAAGTAGTTCTAAAGCTCTCAAAATTAGCAAGAAGGTGTTGATGCCTTATAAACCGAGAATGCTCTCTTTGTGAATAAACTAGTGTTTTCACTCTCAAAACACTCTCAACTTCACTTTTAAGACTTCTCACAAGTCCTATAAAATATATAAACGTCTCAAATCCGATTTTTCACTCTCATATCACTTTTTATGCTCACAAATCACCTCTATGCATTGTAAGAGGTGTTTAAAGCACCTTAAACTTCTTTAACACAAGAAACTACAAAGTTAGTCCACCAAAGACATAACTTCAGCAACAAACACAATATAAGTGTTCTATAACATCAATTTAAGATTTAAATGAAATCCCAAATCCAAAATGCACTTAACAACAAGTAAGAGCAAAATTAGATCTAGATCTAGATCTGAATCTCAAAGTTGGGAGTTTCTAAACCTCAACATCAGCAACAACAATATGATCAACTCCACACAACAACAAAGACTTCAAAGCACTTCAAAACTCAAAAGTAAAGGTGAGTGGGCCCATAATCTATTGAAGAAAGCAAAGCTTGAAATCACAACTCTTAACATCAGCAAGGTTGTATACAAAGAGAAGTATGGAGTAAGATGTTTCTCACTTCCAACACCCATTATATAGTATATGTAGTATATGTAGTATATGTAGTAGTTGTTGCCATTAAAGACAATATCCATCTCTTTACTTTAACATTCATCAAAGGATATACCAAGTATATCCTTTGGCATCTTATCTTCTATGTGGATATGTCTTTAGCATATCTATTATACTTTTAGGATGCCTTTGCATCTTATCTATCTCAAGTATATCCTATAGTATATATTTCATATTCTTATCTAGTCCCTGGATATTTCCTAGGATATCTTTTATTCCTTTGACCTTGTCTCGTGGCTCTTGGCTTTGTTACTTATTCATAGGATGGCCTTTCCATTTACCAAGGAACAATCTTTTGACCATTAGCAACTTATCTAAGATAATATCCATTATTAAGTAACTTATTCTACTGTTATCTATTTATCTCATTACATTAGGCTTGCATCTATACTTAGAGGGTCTTTACTCTCATCTACAATTCTTCAAAGGTCTAAAGATGCCAACAAAAGTTCTATTTTGAGCTTCCAATGGTAGAAATTGTTGCCTCTAAATTTTTCAATTATTCTTAAACCTTCACCCTTATTAGAAGCCATGTTCAATAAGTAGTGTATCAAAAAATATTAAAAAAAGGAGTCTCTATGTGCTTAAACTTATCAAAGAAAGTTTGCACTAGTAGAATTTGAAAATGCCTTTTTATAAAAAAAAGAGTGGCTTCTCAATTAAAACACTCTCAACTCAACTTTTGAAGCTTTTTATAAATATTTTCACTCACATAAACCTCAAAATCAAGTTTTTTTACTTATTTAAATCACTTTTTCATAAAACACCTAAGATAAAAGAAACAACTTCACCAACATAAAAAGACATTATCAAGGTCTTTCTTTAAAGTCTTAAATTCACAGAACAAAGAGATAAGAATCCACAAAGCAATGTTAGAGATGTATATGTTAAGATATGATAAAATAAATAGATAATAGTTGAATAAGTTATCAAGTAATGAATATTACCTTAGATAGGTTGCTAATGGTAAAAAAGATTTTTTTTAGTGAACGGAAAGGCCATCCTATGAATAAAGAACAAAGCCAAGGGCCACAAGACAAGATCAAAGGAATAAATGATATCCTAAGAAATATCTAAGGATTAGGTAAGAATATAAAGTATATGCCATAAGATATACTTAAAGTAGGTGAAATGCCAAAGGATCCTAAGAATATATAAGATATGCTAAAAGTATATCCATATAGAAGATAAGATGCCAAAAGATATACTTGATATATCCTTTGATGAATGTAAAAGTGAAAGAATGGATGTTGTCGTTAAGGGCAGCAACCACCACCTATAAGTAATAGATGTTGGAAGTAAGAGATATCTTACTCCACACTTCTCTTTGTGTACAACCTTACTGATGTTAAGAATTGTGACTTCAAACTTTGCTTTCTTCAATGGTTTAAGTTTGAGAATAACTACCTCTTTATCCCAACAATCCTAACATCAACAATTACCATAAGATCTATTACAGACAAAAATAACAACAAAAAAATAATTTTAATTTATTTGAATAGTATAACAAAGAGTGTATGGGCCTATAACCTATTGAAAAAATACAATAAGCATAACACAAGTAAGTAGAAATCAACAAGGTTGCACTTAAGAAAAATATGAAATGAGATATCTCTCTCTCTCCTAACATTCATTACTTATAGGTGGTGGTTGTTGCCTTTAATGACAATATCCATCTTTACACTTTTACATTCATCAAAGGATATACCAAGTATATCCTTTGACATCTTATCTTCTTTGAAAAAATATCTTTATTAAATCCAATACATCTTTAGCATATCCAATATTTCTTAAATATATTCAATATGCCTTTAACATATTTAATATTCTTTTAATATATCCAATATTCTTTTAGCATAATTTTTTAGCATATCCTAATTATTAAATTGGCCATTCCACTTATTAAGAGATAACTCTTTGATTATTAGTAATCTATCTAATATAATATCTTTTACTTAGTAACCTATTCTTTTATCAATTTATCTCAACAAGTGAAGGTACTTGCAAATCAACTTGTAATTGTAGACAAGCCTTTAGAAGAGGCTGATGTTATTATGATTCTATTTATGAGCTTACCAAAGTCCTACAATTATCTTATTTTGGCTTTGGAATCCATTCACTTAAAGCAACTTATCATAAATTATGTCATGGCAAGATTCATTCATGAAGTGACTAAGAAGAAAGAAAATGAGTCTCAAGGTAAAGATTCAGCACTCTATTCACATCAAAAAAAAGGCAACTATTCAAACCAATGAGGTAATATCAAAACATATTTTTTTTCTGGCAAAGTAGGACATTTTGCTCAAAATTATTACAAAGTCAAAAAGATGGAGAGGGAGAATGTAAATAGCATGCAATATGAATTTGGAGGATAAGATTATGCATTCATGTCAATAAATGGATCCTCTATGGCATCCATGGCAAGATGGATTGTGGATTCAGGTTGTTCCAAGCATATGATACCTTAAAAGTGTTCATTTGATACTAATCAGGCAATTACATCATAAAATTTGGTCTTGGCGGATAGTGGTACATGTTGTTGCGATAAATTAGTAATAATAAAAATTAATTAAGTTACCAAATAAAAGATATTATCTTAAGTAAATTATTAATGATCAAAGGTTGATTCTTAGCATATAGAAAGGACATCCTATAGATATAAGATGCAATCAAAGGAGAAAAGTCAAAATAAAGAGGATCAAGTATATACTAGGGAATATCTTAAAGACTAGGTAAGAATAATTAGTGTATGGCATAAGATATCCTTGTAGAATATGAAATATCCTTGTAGTATGAGAGATGCCAAAAAGATCCTAGAATCATTGAATATCCTTGTGGTATGAGAGATGCCAAAAAGATCCTAGGATCATTGAATATCCTTGTGGTATGAGAGATGCCAAAAGATCCTAGAAGCATGTGTATAAAAGTCAAAGGTGGAAGAAGTCTTTTAGGACAACAACCACCTCCTATAAGTAATAGGTGTTGGAAGAGAGAGTTATCTCATTCCACACTTTTCTTGTTTGTAACCTTGGTAATCTCTACTTACTTGTGTTTTGCCTCTTGTGTTTCTTCAATAGGTTATAGGCCCACAAACACTTTATTGTGTTATTCAAGTAAATTGAATTTTTTTTCTTGTTGTTGCTTTTGTGTGGAATAGATCTTATGGGATTTTGTTGATGTTAGGATTTTGACATAAGGAGGTTCTGATTTTGACCTTATACACCTCTAATATTATTTTGTGGATTCTCTACTCCTTGGATAGTGAGTGTAAGACCTTAGAGAAAGACCTTCATAGTATCTTTTGTGTTGCTAAAGTTATTTCACATATCTTGTGTATGTCATGAGAAAGTGCCTTGAAAGAGTGAAGGAATGTGATTGTGACATATATGAGAGTACTTATACTTGTGAAAAGCTATAGAAATTGAGTTGAGAGTGTTTTGAGTGAGAAACCACTCTTTTATTCACAAGAGGGCATTTTGAGATTTTACTAGTGCAAACTTGTTTTGGTGATTTTGATCACATAGAGACTTCTTTTCTCAATATTTTTTGATACACTACTCCTTAGACATGACTTCTAATGAGAGTAAAGATTTGAGAGTGATAGAAAAGTTTAGAAGCAACAAATTTTACTATTGGAAGGTCAAAATGGAGTTTTTGTTGGCGTCTTTGGACCTTTGGGACATTGTAGATGAAAGTAAAGACCCTCCAAGCATGAATGCTGATATGAAGGAGCAAAAGAACTTAAAAAGACGTGAAAAGAAGGCTTTTGACATGATTGCCACCAATTTGGATAAAGCCAACTTTTATCACATCATCTCTTGCAAAGAACCAACGGAAACATGGAAGACTCTTTGCAACATATATGAGAGCAAGAACTTGTCCAACATCCTCTTCACAAGGAGGAAATTCTTCACTTCTAAGATAGAAGAAGGTAAAAACCTCATGGCTCACGTTGTGGTATGACGTGGTCTTCTATCTCGGAATATACTGGGTACCTGGCTGTGGAGAGTTTATTTGAAACTTGATGGCAAAAATCCAACAGCTGATTTATTCTTAATAAAAAAGACAAATAATACAAAAATCTTACAAAAGAGAAGTTATATATGTAAACCCTTTTGTATTCAAGTAAGTTTGTACAAAAAGGGTTCATATTTCCACAAAAAACCTTCAAAACTTTATTCACCCGCAAGGACTTATTTCTTATTGAATTTTAGAGTCCAATAACTCTTAATCCAACCATTTAATTTCTATAAAAATTAATTCAAAATATAGATGATTTTCTAAAATTTCATCATAAAAAAGAATCAACCATAAATTCGTTTTCAATCGTCAGATATCTCAAAACCTCTAGCACATGCTAAAAACCCTAGCTCAGAGACACCCGAGTACTATTTTCCTTATATCTCACAAATCCAAAATTCTAATGCCACAAAATTTTTGCACATAGTCTTATGACATAAACATATACACTCCTGAAAATTTTGAGCCAAAAATCTATGAAATTGCTTAAGTTATAGCTCAAAATGTAACCACTATATAAGCAGGTCACTTACTCCCTTAAGTTTGTAAGCATTAACTTCAACCCCCAATATCTCCTTCACCTTAGCTTGGATTTTATCAAGCTATATATTCGAAGTATAGCCATGAAAGTGCTTTCTTCAACCCTAGTTGCCGATCCTTGATTGCTCTCTATATGCACGAGTTACACCCAAAAGAATGACAGTAGATCCAAAATCGACACCTTAACTTTGAGCGCCTATAATTTCTTCATTAAAAGTGCAAATCACACAAAATTTGCACCTAAATCTTATGATCTTAGCCTTTGATGTTTAACTCTTCACCAAAAACAAACCCTAATTCCTAATAAATCCTCGAGTAGCCTCCTTGAATCCCATTGGACATGATTTTTGGCCAATTAGAATAGAGATTTCTATCATCTACCTCTATTCATCCACATAGATGGCCAAACTATCCTTTTTATACTAGAAATCCTTTTCTAACCCTTTTTCTTATAAGATTTACATGGTGCTTTAAGCACCAAGTAAAACAAGTAAAAAAGATCTTAAGGATCAACAATGTTTAACATAGGCGACTTAAGATATATACAAGTTACTATCAATATAAAATTAACTTCAAAAATCACTACTAAAAAATAAAAAGATCATATAAATCTTAATAAAAATCTTTTTAATAGATCCTTTTTAAATTAGCAACCTTATTATATCCTATAACCAATAAAAATTCACTGATATGACTTTCATTTAGCTAAGTAGTAAATTATACATTAAATATACATATATAATTTTTTTACATAATAGTCAAACCACAACACGACAACGTCAATAAGATAAAGGCTCTTGCAAATCAACTTACAATTATTGACAAGCCTTTAGAAGATGGTGATATTGTTATGACCTTGCTCATGAGTCTTTCCGAGTCTTACAACTATCTCATTGTGGAATTGGAGTCCATTAAGATAAAAGAGCTCACTATGGACTATGTGATGGTAAGACTTGTATATAAAGTGACTAAAAGAAAAAAAAAAGAGCATCAAAGTGAATTTTTAGCTCTCTTTTCAAGACAAGGCAAAGGTAGCTATTCCAATTAACGTGACAATGTAAGAAGTAATGTGAGAACTTGCTTCACTTATGGAAAATCAGGTCACTTTGCATGAAATTGCTACAAGGCCAAGAAAAAAAATAGAGAAAATGCTAACAATGCACGTGATGAAGTTGGAGGAGATGACTATGCATTCATGGCAAGTTGTCAAGGACAATAATTGGATGAAGTCAAATAAACAAGTGAGACTTCTCTCAAAGAAATAAATATAAAGAAGTATATATATTAAAAAGAAATTGGAATGGCTAATGCCAAAAGACAAGAAAACTAGAGACTCTTGAACTAGACTGGAAACAAGAAAGGAGTTGACAAGAGTGAAGAAGGCTTCACTCTTGTCTCTATTTATACTATCTACCTAAGAGCTAAGTGGCGACGTTCTATAGGACCTCCAACACATATCTAATTTACAAGACACATGTCCAAGTTGCAAGACATGTGTCGAACTTGCAGGGCAAGTTTCCTATATGTTCGCCACGTATTTAGCTTGGTCTTCAAGCTACCAACATGTGCGACATGTGGCTAACTTATTGACCAAGTTTTTAATCCAAAAGTCTACTATGGACACTTAAAAAGTCAAAGCAGCGTCTATGAAGTTTCTAGGAAGTTTCTCTAAAGATATTATGGAATTAATCTGCTTTTACCTTCTTTTATCTAGTTCTATCTGATCATATAGGTAACTATGTATATGTCCATGATACAAGTGAAGGCAAGTTCTATGGCTGCCATATCCAAATAGAGTATTTGATTTAGATGGTATCAAGCACATGACTCCATACAAGTGTTCATTTGACACTTATGAGGCAATTCTAGTAACAAAGGTTTGGTTAGGAGACAATGGTATGCTACAAGCCATTGGAATTGGCTTCATATTGGTGGAGATTGTTATGAAGAATCAAACTAAAAAGATCAGATTGAAGGAAGTCTTACATGTGCCAAAGATAAAGAAGAACCTTCTTTCGGTGAGAAAACTTATTTCAAATGGTTGTAAGGTGCAATTTGATATAAATGGATGCTTTGTGAAGACAATGGAGGGAGATGATATTTTAAAAGGCTTTAGAGATGGCAACCTCTACATTGTCAATTGTAAGAAGATCATCGGAGTTGAAGTGGCGGCATTTGCTGATTTTCCACAAGATCAAGATAAGTTTGATATTTGGCATTGATGCCTTAATTATTAGAATGCCAAAAGCATGAAAGAGCTCCAATCCATGATAAGTGGCTTGGATCTTAGTCAATCATGTAACAAAACTACAACTCTTGCCTGTAAAGGTTATATTCAAAGCAAGCAACAAAAGACTTCATTTCCAGGTAGACTTGCAACACGTGCAAGCAAGTTGTTGGAGATTGTGCATTCAGATGTTTGTAGACCTATGAGGACACCATCAATAGGAAGAGCAAGGTACTATATCACATTTATTGATGATTATTCAAGGAAGGTGTGGATTTTCATCCTTAAAGCCAAGAATGAGTGATTTTTAAGGTTTAAAGAATTTGAAGCACTTGTAGAGAAGCAATGTGAGTGCAAGATCAAAGTGTTGCGCACGGACAATAGAGTGAGTATTTGTTAAAGTATTTTAATGAGTATTTGAAGATTCAAGGTATTGCAAGATAAATTCCCACTCCTTACACTCCACAACAAAATGGAATTGCTGAAAGAGCAAATCGAACCATTGTAGAGATGGCAAGGAGTATGCTTCATGCTCAAAACCTTGGGCATGAGTATTGGGCGGAAGCCGTGGTAAATACAGTGTATATAAGGAATAATTGTCCTACAAGTGCACTCACATCAATGACTTCACAAGAAGCTTAGAGTGGAAAGAAACCTTGTGTTTCACACATGAGGACTTTTGGATGTATTGCTTATGCAAAGATACCAGATTGTATGAGGTTCAAACTTGATGCAAAAGGTACAAAATGTGTGTTTATTGGATATTGTAAAGGTACCAAGTCATATAGGCTAATGTGTTTGGATTCCATTAAAATCATCAAAAGTTGTGATGTTGAATTTTTAGAATAGAAGAGTATTTGTGAGCACTTAGAGATGTGTGCAAGTGGGAGTAATGGTGGATTTGTAAACACATCTTCAATTTCAACAACAAAACAAGAAGATGAAGGCAATGAAGATGGTGATGAAGGTAAAAAGCCAAAGAAGATGGAGAAGAAAGTCTCTTTGATTCTTAAGACCAATAATAAAAGAAATGAACATGTTGAAGATGATGATGATGAGGAGTATCAACCTTTGAGTGAGAAGAGACAAGCTTTAAGAGAAAAGAGAGTTGGAAGAGTGCATGGAGGTGAATCTTCTTCAAATGAAAGGAGATATCCTATGAAAGAAAAAAGATTTCTTGGTGAATGGTGAAAGAACTACATCTTTCCTCAAATAAGTGAAGAACATGCTAATGTTGCACTCCTTGCTAATCTATTGAATTTATGTGATGCAATGAAGTCCACGGATGCTATGCAGTGGAAAAAGCCCATGGAAGAAGAATACAAATCTCTCATGGACAATGGAACATAGGAATTGATTCAACTTCCACCAAATCGGTCTTCAATTGGTTATAAGTTGGTGTTTAGAACCAAGACAAATGTAATGGGCAACATTATGAGATATAAAGCATGATTAGTTGCTAAAAGATACTCACAAGTTCCTGGTGTTGATTTCAATGAGATATATACTCCCAATGTCATGTTGCAGCACGTTTATATAGTAAAAGATATAGATAAGAGTAATTTATATTTAATATTTAATTATCTTAATTCAATAGGAACTTAGGATACTTAAAAAAAGGATTATGAAAGCGCGTAGATTATTTTCTTGTTTCAATAGCTAACAGATAAAAGTTAGTTGTTAAAATTTTCTTCTAGACTATACAAATTCTATTACTGATTTTAAAAAGCCATAAATTAATTAAAATAGGATAGAAAAGAAAAATAGTTATTATGGTTGATATTAAGATTAAGTTGAGGATAGGATTTAATTTAAAAAACCTTAGAATTAGTTGAATTGATATCCAGGGAAAGATTGGATATGAGACAGGATCAAAATCAGACCTCTAAGGACAAAAACGACCACCAAAGGCAAAGGAAGGAGACATTCAAAGATCAGTGATTAGAATTGGATAGCTAGTTTTAAGGAGGTACCAAGGGCATTTAGCTTATGACCATAGGGATTTGGAGGACTTGACAATCGTAATTCAAAGTCAAGGTGTGTATTGGTGTTTTGGATTTTATATAAGACAATGATGGCTTGCTTTGTTGAGTGATTCGTGCAATCAATGTAGCATCTACAATTCAAAATTTGGTATAATCTGGATTGTTGGATGTGCTAAGTATATACAAAAATTTGTATTATTATAATGATGCAATCAAGAGATATCTGAGTTTTGATACAAAGGATTGTCGAAAGTTGGCAGTTTAGGATTGGATAGGATTTCTATGATAACTAAAGATCCATCAATTGGATCAATATAAAGTTTGATATGCTAATAGAAGTCTTATAGATTGAGCTACTCATCAAATTTGAGCTGAAGTTAATGGTGGATGAAGGAGAAATCACCACTGGAGTTTCTGCATCAATTTTCAAGTTGGAGGCCGAGTGTCATCAGTGCGCTTTTTGGGTATTTTCTTTCAATCTGTAAGTTGGGTTGAGCTAAATTTTTTTGAGCATGTAAAAGGCTTATACTTGCATTTGTACGCAAAATTTCACACTAAGTCATTAGTTAGATTAAAAATTATAGCTTGTCAAAGATCACTGATTAACATTAGGGCATACAAACAAAAAATGAAAATTGCTTAATTATAAAAGAAACGAGATAATTGGGATATATGTATGGTTGATGTTATTAAAAAAAGTATTTTTAAACACTTTTGAATTGAAGTTCAAATTATATTCCTCATACATGGATAAAATCTATTAGGATTTCTTGATTATTTGCAAACATTACCTTCTACAGCCAGGTGCCCGGTGCATTCCCAAACAAGTCAACACGTAATACGACATAAGTGGTGAACCCGATGTAAAAGTTTGGAGTAGAAGATATTGGCTTTTGTTGTGGTTATTTGGAATTAATAGCAAAAGAAAGCAAAAAGGTGGATTTTGGAATTATTGATGGAGCTTTGGGTGGAACTTCAAGTGGATCTTCTAGTAGAGCTTCTTTTGGTGGACAAGATATGTATCTACATCTGAACATTGCAAATATGTTTCAAGCTTTTATATTAGTTATACAACAGCAACAAAAAAAAGATGGAAAGGAGGCTTTAGCAATCAAAGCATTGCAAGTAGTAGTTAACAAGGTTGACTAGTTTGATGGAAAGGACATATCTAAGTATTTGAGATATTATATGCGGAAAATGGAATTGAATTGAGTCTCTAAAAGGGACATGATTTTATTATTTGGACTTGCTACGATATCAGAGATAAGAAAACATGTGAAATCAATTACAGAGCAATTTAGAAGCTCTTGGAAAGATACTAGTTTATTTTTAGAGAGGTCATTTTGAGTATGTAAGGCAGCAATAGCTTGTTGTTGATTTTGAGAGCTTTAATATTATTACTCTTGATTTTTTTTTTGACACATTTCTTTTTAAGATATGGCTTCAAGTGAGAGTGAAGGCTTGAGAGCAATTGAGAAAATAAGAAGAATAAATTTCTACCATAGAAAAAAAAAAAGGAGCATCAAAGTCAAGACTCAATACTCTATTCATATCAAAGAAAGGGCAATTATTCAAATCAATGAGATAATATCCAAACTTGCTTCAACTATGGCAAAGTAGGGCATTTTACTCAAAATTGTTACAAAGGTAAAAATATGCACAAGAAGAATGCAAATAGATTGCAAGATAACTTTGGATGAGAAGATTTTATATTCTTGGCAACAAATAGAACCTCTATAGATGCCAAGTCTTGGGGATAATAGCACAATTGAAGCCATTGGAATTGGCTCTATTATGGTGGAGGTGGTTGTGAATGGACAAACCAATAGGATAAGAATCAAAGACGTTTTCCATGTACCCAAAATGAAGCAAAATCTACTTTTGGTGAGTAAACTTGTGATGGTAGATTTTATGGTTCAATTCAACATGAATGGATGTTATGTGAAAACATTGAGTGTAAACATGGTTGCTAAAGGCTTTAAAGAGGAACACTTGTACTATCTCCATTGCAAGAAGATTAATGGAGTAGAAGTGGCTGCATCAAATGAAGCCAAGTTGAATATATGGCATCGTCGCCTTGGCCATTTGAATATAAAGATCATGATAGAACTCAAGTCTATGGTAAGAAGTTTGGATCTTGGTAAAACAATCCAAAACACAATACAACTTGAATGTGAAGGATGCATACAAGGTAAATAACAAGAGACTTCATTTCCAAATGGTGTAGCAATACGTGCTACAAAGTTATTGGAGATTGTCCATTCTGATGTATGTGGAGCTATGAAGACCACAAGTATTGGAGGAGCAAGGTATTTCCTCACTTTTGTTGATGATTTTTCATGAAAGGCTTGGATCTACATTCTTAAAGCCAAAAGTGAGTACTTGTGGAAGTTCAAGGAATTTAAAGCACTTGTTGAAAAATAAAGTGAATGTAAGATCAAGGCGCTGCATACGGACAATAGAGGTGAGTATATGTCTAAGCAATTTGATATTTATTTGAAGAATGAAGGAATTGCTAGACAAACAACTACTGCACAATTTGGTATTGCTGAAAGGAAAAATAGAAGCATTATAGAGATGGCAAAGAGCATGCTTCATATTCAAAATCTTGGTTATGAAATTTGAGCGAAAGTTGTGGTGAATGCAATATATATGAGGAATAGGTATCCAAGAAGTGTTCTTACATCAATGATGCCACAAGAAGCATGGAGTGGAAGACAACCTTGTATTTTATAATTGAAAACCTTTGAATGTATTGCATATGCAAAGACACTAGATTGTATGAGATATAAGGTTGATGCAAAAAGAACAAAGTGTATATTCTTAGGATATTATGAAGGTACCAAGGCATATAGGCTAATGTGTTTGGATAGCAACAAGATCATCAAAAATTATGATGTTGAGTTTTTGGAACATAAGAGCGCTTGTGAACACTTAGAAATGTGTCCAAGTGGGAGTAATGGTGTGTTTGTAGATACATCTTTAAATTTAGTAAAAAAAATAGAAACTAAAGAAAATGAAGATAGTGGAGATGTATACCAAAGAAAAGAGCTTAAGGAGATGGATTAGATGAAAGTTTCTACAATTGTTAGAACAAATAATGAAAAAAATAAAGATGGTGGAGGTATGAGTAAATATGAAAAGCCACATAAGATTGAAAAGATGAAAGCTTCAATAATTGGTAAAAATAAAATAAAATAATATGATGATATCAAGGATTATGATGATGATGATGATGATGAAGAATATATACCTTTGAATGAGAAAAGAAAAGTTATAAGAGATAAGAAAGTTATGGAAAAAGGTGAATATTCATCTTCAAATGAAAGAAGATATCCTTTAAGAGAAAGAAAACCACTTGGTGAATGGTGGAAAAATCATATCTTTCCTCAAGTAAGTGAAGAACATGCTAATGTTGTACTTGTTTTTGATTCATTGACATTATGTGATATAATGAAGTCCACAGATGCTATAAAGTTGGAGAAGCCATAGAAGAAGAGTAGAAATCTCTCTTGAAGAATAGAACATGAAAATTGATTCAACTTTCATCAAATCAAGCTTCAATTGATTCAACTTCCATCAAATCAAGCTTCAATTGATTCAAAGACTCAGAGATGCATCAAATGGAGATGAAAATGGCTTTCTTGAATGGAAAGTTAGAAGAAGACATTTATATGGATTTGTTTAAAAAGATAAGCAACACCTTGTTTGAGATGCAAATAATAGAAGGTTATTAATGGCTTATATGTTCTTTGTTGGAGTGGGAGCAATTTCATGGAGTTCCAAGAGACTACAATAATTACAAGGTTGTCAATAAAGATGGAATATATGCCAATAAGTCATATTGTAATGGAAGGAATTTAGATAAGACAAGCTTTGAAGGCCATTCAATATTACTTCATAAGAAAGAAGATTGGAATGGGAGTGATTGACATGACATATTATGCCATGGAAGACATGATTGTTGATAGGCCTCAAATATTAACATAGGCATTAGATTTAAAAGCCTTTGATCAATAGCAAAGTAGTAATGTTGAAAAAAATAAATAATAATAGAATAAGTTGCTAATGGTCAAAAGATTGACTCTTGAGATGTAGAAGGACTATCCTATGGATAAATCACAAGGACAATAGCCTTGAGAATAGATAAGAGTGTATAGAATATACTAAGAGATGTCTTAATAGTAGGTGAGATGTAAAAAGATGTCTTAATAGTAGGTTGGATGAATATAAGAAAAAATGGATGGATGTTGTTTATTAGGAGAGCAACCTATAAGTAAAAAAAGTTGAAAGTAAGAGTTATCTTACTCCACACTTCTCTTTGTGTGAAACCCTTGCTGATGCTAAGTGTTGGAACTTCTTTGTTCTTTTTCTTCAACATGTGATCTCTATTTACTTGTACTTTGCTTCTTGTATTTCTTCAATAGGTTATAGGTCTACGTAGACTTTGCTGTATAATTCAAGTAAGTTGAACTTTTTTTCTTGTTGTTGCTTTTGTGTGGAATAGATCTTATGGGATTTTGTTGATGTTAGGATTTTGACATAAGGAGGTTCTGATTTTGACCTTATACATCTCTACTAATGTTTTGTGGCTTCTCTACTCTTTAGATAGTGAGTGTAAGACCTTTGAGAAAGACCTTGGTAGTGTCTTTTGTATTGGTGAAGTTGTTTCATATACCTTATGTATGTAGAAGTGACTTGAATGAGTGAAAGAATATGATTGTGAGGTATATAAGAGTACTCATACTAGTGAGAAGCTATAGAAATTGAGTTGAGAGTGTTTTGAGTGAGAAACCACTCTTTTATTTACAAGAGGGCATTCTAAGATTTTGCTATTGCAAAATTATTTTGGTGATTTTGATCACATAGAGACTTCTTTTCTCAATATTTATTCATACACTATTCCTTAGACATGGCTTCTAGTGAGGGTGAAGGTTTGAGAGTGATTGAGAAGTTTAGAGGCAAGAATTTCTACCTTTGGAAGGTCATAATAGAACTTTTCTTGGCGTCTTTGGACCTTTGAGATATTGTAGATAAAGTGAAGATCCTCCAAGCATGGATGCTAATATGAAGAGTAAAAAGACTTTAAACAATGTGAAAAGAAGGCTTTTGGCATGATTGCCACTAATTTGGATAAGGCCAACTTTTTTCACATCATCTCTTGCAAAGGACCAGCAGTAGCATGGAAGACTCTTTGCAACATATATGAATGTTGCGTTAAACAAGTAATAATAAAAATAGAATAAGTTAACAAGTAAAAGATATTATCTTAAATAAGTTATTAATAATTAAAGGTTGATTCTTAGCATATAAAAAAGGTATCATATGAAAATAGGATGCGATCAAAGGAGAAGAGTCAAAGTCAATAGGATAAAGTATGTACAATGGAATATCCTAAAGAGTAGGTAACAATAATTTGTGCATAGCATAGGATATCCTCGTGAAACCTGAATTATCCTTATGGTACAATAGATGCCAAAAGGATCCTAAGATCATTGGATATCCTCATGGTACAAGAGATGCCAAAGGACATAAGAAAAGTCTGGAATGAGATATGTCTCTCTTCCAACACCCGTTACTTATAGGTGGTGGTTGTTGCCTTTAATGACAACATCCATCCTTATACTTTTATATTCATCAAAGGATATATCAAATATATTCTTTAGCATCTTATCTTCTTTAAGAATATATCTTTAATATATTCAATATATCTTTAGCATATCCAATATTCTTTTAGCATATTCAATATGTATTTATCATATTTAATAATCCTTTAGTATATCCAATATTCTTTTAGCATATTTTTTTAGCATATCGTAATTCTTAAGTTGGCCATTATTGAGATTGTTGAGGTAAATAGATAATAGTAGAATAAGTTACTAAGTAATGGATATTATCTTAGGTAGGTTGCTAATGGTCAAAAGATTGTTCCTTGGTAAATGGAAAGGCCATCCTATGAATAAGGGACAAAGCCTAGGGCCACGAGACAAGGTCAAAGGAATAAAAGATATCCTAGGAAATATCCAGGGACTAGATAAGAATATGAAATATATACTATAGGATATACTTGAGATAGATAAGATGCAAAGGCATCCTAAAAGTATAATAGATATGCTAAAGATATATCCACATAGAAGATAAGATGCCAAAGGATATACTTGGTATATCCTTTGATGAATGTTAAAGTAAAGAGATGGATATTGTCTTTAATGGCAACAACTACTACATATACTACATATACTACATATACTATATAATGGGTGTTGGAAGTGAGAAACATCTTACTCCATACTTCTCTTTGTATACAACCTTGCTGATGTTAAGAGTTGTGATTTCAAGCTTTGCTTTCTTCAATAGATTATGGGCCCACTCACCTTTACTTTTGAGTTTTGAAGTGCTTTGAAGTCTTTGTTGTTGTGTGGAGTTGATCATATTGTTGTTGCTGATGTTGAGGTTTAGAAACTCCCAACTTTGAGATTCAGATCTAGATCTAGATCTAATTTTGCTCTTACTTGTTGTTAAGTGCATTTTGGATTTGGGATTTCATTTAAATCTTAAATTGATGTTATAGAACACTTATATTGTGTTTGTTGCTGAAGTTATGTCTTTGGTGGACTAACTTTGTAGTTTCTTGTGTTAAAGAAGTTTAAGGTGCTTTAAACACCTCTTACAATGCATAGAGGTGATTTGTGAGCATAAAAAGTGATATGAGAGTGAAAAATCGGATTTGAGACGTTTATATATTTTATAGGACTTGTGAGAAGTCTTAAAAGTGAAGTTGAGAGTGTTTTGAGAGTGAAAACACTAGTTTATTCACAAAGAGAGCATTCTCGGTTTATAAGGCATCAACACCTTCTTGCTAATTTTGAGAGCTTTAGAACTACTTTTCTTGATCTTCTTTAATACATCTCTTCTTTAGACATGGCTTCAAGTGGAGGTGAAGGCTTGAGAGCAATTGAGAAGTTTCGAGGTCAGAATTTCTACCATTGGAAGGTGAAAATGGAATTCTTGTTGACTTCTTTAGATCTTTGGGATATTGTAGATAAAAGTGAAGATGCTCTAAGCATGGATGCTGATATGAAGGAGAAGAAGGAGTAAAAACATCGTGAAAAGAAAGCTTTTGGGTTGATTGCAACTAATGTTGATGAAACCAACTTCTCCCACATTGTTTTTTACAAAGGACCAATGGAAGCATGGAAGATTCTTTACAACATCTATGAGAGCAAAAACTTATCCAACATCATCTATACAAAGAAGAAGTTCTTTATTTGCAAGATAGAAGAAGGTGAAGATCTTATGGCATACATCAACAAGGTGAAGGTACTTGCAAATGAACTTGCAATTGTAGACAAGCCCTTAGAAGAGTGTGATGTTATTATGACTCTACTTATGAGCTTGCCGGAGTCTTACAACTACCTTATTATTGCTTTGGAATCCATTCACTTAAAGCAACTTACTATAGATTATGTGACGGTAAGATTTGCCCATGAAGTAACCAAGAAGAAAGAAAAGAAGCCTCAAGGTGAAGATTCAGTACTCTATTCACATCAAGGCAAAGGCAACTATTCAAACCAACGAGGTAATATCAAAACTTGCTTCATTTGTGGCAAAGTAGGACATTTTGCTCGAAATTATTACAAAGGCAAAAAGATGGAGAGGGAGAGTGCAAATAGCATACAATATGAATTTGGAGGATAAGATTATGCATTCATGGCAACAAATGGAACCTCTATGGCTGCCATGGCAAGATGGATTGTGGATTCAGGTTGTTCCAAGCATATGATATCTTATAAGTGTTCATTTGACACTTATGAGGCAATTCCAACATCAAATGTGGTCTTGGCGGATAGTCGTATATGTGAAGCCATTGGAATTGGATCCATTGTGGTGGAGGTGATTGTGAATGGATCAGTCATTAGTATCAGATTCAAAGACGTCCTTCATGTACCAAAGATAAAGCAAAACCTACTTTCGGTGAGTAATCTTGTAATGAAAGGTTTTATGGTTCAATTCAATATGAATCGATGTTTTGTAAGAACATTGAGTAGAAACATGGTTGCCAAAGGCTCAAGAGAGGGAAACTTGTACTACCTCAAATATAAGAAGGTCAATGGAATAGAAGTAGGCGCATTTGTTGAGTTCACATCAAATGAAGATAAGTTAAATATATGGAATCATCGCCTTGGCCATTTGAATATGAAGAGCATGATAGAATCTAAGTCTATGGTAAGTGGTTTAGATCTTAGCAAAACAAGTCAAAATACAATACAATTTGTATATAAAGGTTGCATACAAGGCAAACAACAAAGGGCTTCATTTCCAAGTAGTGTAGCAATACGTGCTACAAAGTTATTAGAGATTGTCTATTTTGATGTATGTAGACCTATGAAGACTACAAGTATTGGAAGAGCAAGGTACTTCCTCTTTTTCATTGATGATTTTTTAAGAAAGATTTGGATCTACATTCTTAAAGCCAAGAGTGAGTGCTTTTCAAAATTTAAGGAGGCCAAAGCACTTGTTGAAAAACAAAGTGAGTGCAAGATCAAGGTGTTGTGGATGGACAATAGAGGTGATTACATATCTAAGTAATTTAATATTTATTTGAAAAATGAAAGAATTACTAGACAAATCACAACTCCATACACTCCACAACAAAATGGTGTTGCTAAAAAGGCAAATTGAACCATTGTAGAGATGGCAAGGAGCATGCTTTATATTCAAAACCTTGATTATGAATTTTGGGCGGAAGCTGTGGTGAATGCCGTATATACAAGAAATAGATGTCTAACAAGTGTCCTTGCATCAATAACACAATAAGAGGCTTGGAGTGGAAGACAACCTTGTATTGCACATATGCGGACTTTTGGATGCATTGCATATGCAAAGACACGAGATTATATGAGATCCAAGCTTCATGCAAAAGGTACAAAGTGTATTTTCTTAAGATATTGTGAAGGTACCAAGGCATATAGGCTAATATGTTTGGACACCAAAAAGATTATGAAAAGTCGTGATGTTGAATTTTTGGAGTATAAGCGTGCTTGTGAGCACTTGGAGATTTGTCCAAGTGGGAGTAATGGTGTGTTTGTAGACACATCTTTAAATTCAACAAAGAAAGACAATGAAGACAATGAAGATGATGAAGATGGTGGAGATGTGATTGAAGATAAGAAGATGATTAAAAAGATGAAGGCTTCTATAGTTGCTAAAATCAAAAATGAAAGAAACAAAAGTGTTGAAGATGATGACAATGATGATGAGGGGTATCAACTTTAGAATGAGAAAAGACAAGTTGTAAGAAAGAAGATGGTGAGAAAAGAGCAAGGTGAATCTTTTTATTTGAATGAAAGAAGATATTCTTTGAAGGATAGAAGACTACTTGGTGAATGGTGAAAAAACCACATCTTGTTAAAGTTTAATAAGCAGTTCAATGATTTATTACAATATAGAGTTAAAACATATAAAATTTTTAACAGTCAAAAGGCAACTAGGGATTAAGTGGTGGCTAGGATCATGACAAGCGACTGGATTCAAGGTCTCGACAGGTGTCTAGGTTTAGAGTCTCAAGTGGCGGCTCATTTTAGATGAATGTAGATGAAGTCTATGCACATTGGATGTGAATCTCACTTATAAGTAAAGGGTGTTGGAAGTGATCAACCTCAAGGAATTATTGAAGAAACGAAGCAACATCTTGTTTGTAAGTTGAAAAAATCCTTGTATGGACTCAAGCAATTAACAAGGGCATGGTATCAAAGAATTGATACATTCTTTGTTAATGAAAGATTTGTAAGGAGTGAGGCTGACTATTCTATGTATGTGATACAATCAAAAGAATTCTTGTTGATTGTTATCCTTTATGTAGACGATTTAATCATCTTAACCAATATATTGAAGATGATGGATTGGTTAAAGGCAAAGTTAGAAAAAGAATATGAGATAAGTGATTTGAGAGAGCTTCACCGTTGATTAGGAGTGGAATTTGCAAGAGATTGTGCTAAGAAGACCATCACAATGAGCCAAAAGAAGTATATTAAGGGAATATTAAAATAATTCAACATGGAAGATTGCAAGCCTATTACAACACCTTTGGAGTCTAATTTGAAGTTGATGAAGCTTACGGATGAAGAAATTGCTGAAGTTGAAGGTCAAATGCAAGGTGCTCCATACAAGGCAGCAATAGGCTCACTCATGTATGCAATGGTTGATATAAGGATGGATCTTGCATATGCAGTGAGTGTTGTAAGTCAACACATGTCAAAAGCAAGACCAATCCATTGGGCAACTATCAAGAGGATCATGAGGTACTTAAAAGGCACATTGTACTTCAAATTGTGCCTTGGAGGTAATAATATTGCTTTGCATGGTTATTGTGATGCAGATTGGGTAGGAGATGCAAATGATAGGAGGTCAACAATGAGCTATGTGTTCTTTGTTGGAGTGGGAGCAATTTCATGGAATTACAAGAGGCAACCCATGATTGCAAGGTCTACAATGGAGGCGGAGTACATAGCAGCAAGCGATGGTGTAATGGAGGTAACATGGTTAAGACAAGTTTTGGAGGACATTGGACTTGTGCAAGTAAGAGCAACTCCAATGATGTGTGACAATCAAAGATGTCTTGCTTTTGCAAAGAATCCAAAGCATATTGAAGAACCAAGCACATTGACATTCAACATCACTTCATACAAGAAAAGATTGAAATGGGAATAATTGATTTGAAGTATTGTACATTAGAAGACATGCTTGCTGATTTGTTAACCAAGGCATTGGTAAAAGATAGGCATCATATGTTGACAAAGGCATTAGCTTTGAAAGTTTTTGACAATTAGCAAAGTGGGAGTATTAAGATAATAATAAAAGTAGAATAAGTTACCAAGTAAAAGATATTACCTTAAATAGATTGCTAATAGTCAAAGGCTTGTCTCTTGATAAGTGGAAAGGCCATCCTATGTATATGGCAAGGCGAAGGGCCAAAGAGACAAAGTCAAGAGGATAAAAGATATCCTAAGAAATATCCAAAGACTAAATAAGAATATAAAGAATATGCCATAGGATATATTTGAGGTAGGTGAAATGCCAAAGAATCCTATGGACATAATGGATATATTAAAGATATATTGGATATACTACAGGCATATCTTTATATAAGATAAGATGTCAAAGGATATACTTGGTATATCCTTTGATGAATGTAAAAGTTAAAGGATAGATGTTGTCATTGATGGCAGCAACCACTACCTATAAGTAATAGGTGTTGGAGGAGAGAGTTATCTCATTCCACACTTCTCTTATGTGCAACCTTATTGACTTCTACTTACTTGTGTTATGCTTGTTGTGTTTCTTCAATACCTCTAAACTTCTTAATCACTCTTAAACCTTTGTTCTAATTAAAAGCCATGTCTAAGGAATAGTGTATCAAAAAAGTATTGAGTCTAGGAGTCTCTATGTGCTTAAAATCATCAAAACAAGTTTGCAGTAGCAAAATCTCAGAATGCCCTCTTATGAACAAAAGAGTGGTTTTTCACTTAAATCACTCTCAACTCAACTTTTGAAGCTTTCTACAAGTAGTTGTATTCACATGAATCTTACAATTAAGTCCTTTCACTCGTCCAACTCACTTTCTCATAAAATACATAAGATGAAAGAAACAATTTCACCACTTTAAAAAGATACTATCAAGGTCTTTCTATAAAGTCTTAAATTCACAAAGCAAGGAGATTAGATCCTATAAAGCAATGTTAGAGATGTATAAGCTCAAAAACAAAACCTCTTTATACCAAAAAATTCTAACATCAACAAATACCATAAGATATATTCCACACAAAAGTAACAACAAGAGAATGAC
>JAWRVF010001798.1:0-41853 GCA_036785485.1 Physcomitrellopsis africana | reverse complement strand
GAGGTTTAAAACGTCTAGCATCAATTTGCATGTCTTCTACTTCCGAATGTACGTTTTGTGAGGATGTTGATGTTGCCATTAAATAATAACGTTGAGGCTCCCTTGTACGACTCTCGGATCGAAACTCAAAAAGTTGATTGTCACACTTCACAGCAAAATCAATTGCTTGACTCAATGTTTGAGGATCGGGTAAATTGAGCATTAACTTTTTTACCTCATATTATAATCCGTAGAAAAATTGACTGATGAGTGCAGCATCGTCCCACTTGATGTCGGTCACTAGTTGTCAAAATTGTGAAGCGTATAATGACACTGATCGATTGCCTTATCGTAGGATGCAAATCTTGTTGGTTGCAACACGAATTGCATCATGTTCTCCATACATCAATCAAAATTCCGCAAAAAATGCCTCTAAATTATCCAATATTGGATCATGTTGTTCAAGAAAAGATGAAAACCTCGATAAGGCAGGGCCCGAAAGTAACGTTCTAATAAACCTGATTGAGATCCTTGCGTAGGATAACTTTGAGGTTGAAGTTCGATCACCAATTGTACACGATTGATGAATCCTCAAAACTTAGATCTTGTGCCATCAAACTTCTCAGGCAAACTGATTTTTGGTTCTCTAACATTTGAACGGTGCTCCATCATCGGTGAGGTAGCATGGTTTGGTGTAGATATTGACGTAGCTCCAACCATCTCTACATCTTCACTTCCTACTAATCTTGATGCTCCTTGTGGTGGTAAACTGAGTTGATGCATTGCAAGCATTAGTTCTCTCATTTGCTCTTGCATTTGTGCCATTGCACTCTTCATTTCCGCAAGCTCTGCCATGATAATATAATAGAAAGGAAGATGTCTATTCTTGCTGAAATACACGGAGCAGCATTGAAAAATAAATAAATTCTAAACGATATCGAGTTTAAAGTGGGTGGAGTGCTCCAGGCTTCTAATATCTTATGTCTGTCGAAAGGGATAATCCATCTTAATCGAAAAAATGGCTACGATCTTTATATGTATCTCTTATCAATCTGTCAAGGACAATAACTGGATGAAGTCAAATAAACAAGTGAGACCTCTCTCAAAGAAATAAATATAAAGAAGTATATATATTAAAAGAAATTGGAATGGCTAATGCCAAAAGACAAGAAAACTAGAGACCCTTGAACTAGACTGGAAACAAGAAAGGAGTTGACAAGAATGAAGAAGGCTTCACTCTTGTCTCTATTTATACTATCTACCTAAGAGCTAAGTGGCGACGTTCTATAGGACCTCCAACACGTATCCAATTTACAAGACACGTGTCCAAGTTGCAAGACACGTGTCGAACTTGCAGGGCAAGTTTCCTATATGTTCGCCACGTATTTAGCTTGGTCTTCAAGCTACCAACATGTGCGATATGTGGCTAACTTATTGACCAAGTTTCTAATCCAAAAGTCTACTATGGACACTTATAAAGTCAAAGCAGCGTCTATGAAGTTTCTAAGAAGTTTCTCTAAAGATATTATGGAATTAACCTACTTTTACCTTCTTTTATCTAATTCTATCTGATCATATAGGTAACTATGTATATTTCCGTGACAATATGCAATCATCTATTCTAAGATAGAATAGAGTTGTAGAAGCAAGGTAGTTATCATATCAAACCTTCAGGTGTTGAGAGATTTAGCAAAACAAGATTTAAAAGATTCACTTGCTATATAAGCTTCAAACAAACTAGTGTAATTTTCACAACCTTTAATTAAGCAAAGTGAAGATGATATATTTCAGCACCAAATATGACTATAGTTGGAGCCATTAGGAGCAACATCCAACCATGTAAGTCTTGATTCTAATATTCAAGCTTTAGTAATATTGCTTGAGTTTTGAAAAGTGAATCCTTTTAAGCTTGAGATCTTGTTTAGAAGATGTTTTAAAGGCTACAATAAAGATCAAATCCTTGGTTGGAATGTTTCAACAATGGAGGTACTAGCTCAAGGCCATAGGCAATTTTTTTGAAGACCAGTAGAACTTATTGTCCAAGAACAGAGAACAAAATATATAGCTTCATTAATACAACATATTCTTGACTTTCTATATGTGTAGGAAGATTTTTGAAGATATGAGCTCTTTTTGAAACTTGTCTTTAGAGAAGGAGGTGATATTAGGAATATACACTTTGAAAGTTGGTAAAACCTTCTAGAACATTTTAGAGATTTCTTAGTTAGTAAAAGTAGCTCAAAAAGCTTTGTAGTTGTTAGGTGCTTCCTTTTTCTTTTGGCTAGTCATTGTAGATGAATATTCTATCAAAGAGCTTATTTTTTTAAAACTATAAGCATGTTATTATTACTATTGTGAATTTTGAGAAAATCAACTTCAGATTCTAGTTGAATTGTATGTGCTTGTTGTAGCATGGGAATATGAGACACAAAATCTTTTGACCAAAATCTTCTTTATCAATGGATTTTTCACAAAAGAGGTGAAGCACACAATTGCTTGATGGACAAGTGTGAATATCATTCATAAATATTTGGCAGCCAACATATAGAATGAGGAGGCGGATAAGGTGGGAAGAAGAGGACAAAGAAGAAGATTAAAAGAAAGAGCTCATAGTAAGTTATGATAATAAGGTGGTGGTGGTTCACATCAGTTGAAGTCTAATTAATACTAGTGGTTTCTTGTTTCTTCTTCAGATTTATCTCCTTGCCTCTTCATTCTTTTATTAAAACCTAGTCCTAATTCAACAAATAAGAAATACATGCATGTAGCAACACTTTATTTACCTTGGTACTTCCACAAGTGCTGGCGATGATGATGTGAAAGAGGTAGAAGGAGACAAATAAAAAACCCTCCTACCACTACAATACATATCTTATGCACCTTATATTGCCCACATGTTCTTTTATTACTTAGATCACCTATGAACTATGAAATTTCATAATTCCACATAAATTATAAAATCTTACATAATTTATAAAATTTCCATCTACCAAGATTATAAATTAAGTAGGATACATTTGTACTACCTTAACAATCTATAATATTGAAGAAATTAGTAGTTAATCTTGGTTTTGTAAGAATCAGTAGGTTGAAAAATCATTGTGTTCCTTTGCATATTGTATTTACAAGATGGTAGGGCTATAGATCCCTTGTATCTATGTTTTTTCAGTAGTGTATTTAATATATCCCAATTATTACAATATATATATATATATATATATATATATAACAAAAATGATATATATTTCCTATTTTTAATAAGTAAATTAAAATAAAATATATTGTGGACTTGCATCCATGTGCTTTCTAAATTTGATCAATTCTATTGGCTAATACAAACCTAAGTATATGTGTAAGAAAAATGGAAACTAAGTCTTTCGGTGCTTATATACACAAATACATACACACACATATACATATGGGAGTGTGTCTGCAATTAAGATGGAAATTAAAGCGAAGACAAAAACGTGTGGGGTAGAGGTGGAAGAGGGAATGAAGGCGTGGCTCAGTGGTCTCCATTCCCAAGGCCGTTTCAAGCCCCTCCTGGTCGGTTTCCCGGCCCTCCTGCCTGCGACTGACTGCCTGACTGACAGGCGCCAGCTCACGGCGCATCCGTATCATGGAGCCCATCACGCAGCTCGCAGGGAGTGCAGACGACGAGCTCATCCCCCCCCCCCTCACAACACCATCAGCTACTCGGACTGTTCCTGCTGCGAGTTGGGTTGTTGGAGGTTTACATGTTAGTGCTTCGCTCTTTGGATTGGTTCACCGCGAGCTGTGCTGTAGCTTAGCAAGCAGAAGGGAGGTAGCGAGAAAAGCAGGAGGGACTGCGGCGATGGCGGTGTGGAGGAGCGCTCTCGTGGTTGCCTTCATGGGTTTGCTCGTCGTGGGTATCCAAGCTGAGCAGCAGCTTGGTTTCAGCCCCGGTGCAATATACCCCGATGCTCATCGTGTTCTTGCTGCGACGCCAAACTACTACATCAGCTATGGGTCACTGAACGCCGACCGGGCGCCGTGCCCCGCCTCCTCCTCTGGCCGGAGCTACTACACCACCAATTGCCAGTCGTCCGGGACCCCCCAGCCGTATGTCAGGAGTTGCTCCCAGATCACTCGCTGTGCCCGCGGCTGATCCAGGGTTTTCTGTGAAGCTTCGAACTGTATGTTGTTTCGGCTTCGGGGTTTGGATGATTTAGAGGTTTTGATAGTGAAGTGGCGCTGTGTGCGCGATCGGTTTCAGAGCTCAAGATGTCTGTGGTGGAGGATGCTGTTCTTGCGTCCTTTTGTGCGGAGGAAAAGCTGCATGCCATGGTGACGGGCTGAAAGCACAATGTAGCTTCCTCTTTCTGGTTACTTCAATGAGTTCAGAATCATTCGCTTTGGTTATGCTGTAGCTTAACCTTGAGGCCATGCGTCATTGTGCTGTAGCTTCTTTGTAATTTCCGACAGACGTGCAGAGGCGGAGAGGGAGTATTCTGCTGTTTGAGCTCGGGGCTCCGTTTCTGCATTGGAGCGCATCTGATTCAATAAATTTGGCCACTATTAGAGCTCGTGCTGGAGTCATCTTAAAGGAAGTTCGATTGTTACAGTGGCATTTGGAACATGGTTATAGTCCCGTTGATAAGGCTTGGTATTCATCATCACCTGCCTCGTTCATTGTTTTCACACTTGAAGCATATGCTTCTTGCTTTACAGTTCATATTACATTTGGACGATGCCCAGCCCTACAGCAAATCTAGACTTGGTGGAGACTACGTAGTTATTAATGGCCATGTGTATGTATCATTTGTGAGATAAGTTGTCTTATTTTTATAACAACCCCTGCAAAAGATATGCATTCTTAGGCAGCATTACTCAAAAGACAACCAATAATTCACAATAAATGGCCGGCGGTAATGGCAATCCCCCCTATCACTTCATTAAGTGCTCTTCAGGTACAATAATAGAGTTAGTTTGTGTACGGACTTCGGAAGTTCTAGTGAACCCTATTAGGCCACGAGAAACTCACTTCTGATATATACCAATAAGGACCGAAATTAAATTGACCAAATTTAATGAACAGTCCACCGTACAGCTCGAGATCAAAATATGCTTGGTCTTAACTAGGCACAAAAGAATACTGAGCATTAAGTACAGCAGCAATGTGTCAAAACATATCGCAGTATCATTTACAAGGCAAGGTAAAAATGCCAGTTCATCTATTGCCTTCCAGACTGAAAGACATTTTTGGGAATATCAGGGCAGATATCCAATCCTGGAGTCTACTAGGAGAGAGAGTGTTTACGCGTAGTAGTTAAGACTGGCTTTCTTTTTCGCTTGTACTTGAGTAATACCCTCATTGAAGTCTTCGTGAGTTACCTGTGGCGTCACACATGCATGTTGGCAAAAAAAACAATTAAAGAATAATAATACAAAAAAAAGGAGAGAGTTCATTCTCCTAACATAATCTTGTATCGAACGACACAGAATTAGAAAACCATTGATGACGCAACAATCCAACATTGATAGACTTTCCATCAAAACAGAAAATTGAGATTGATACAAGACTGGCATAGTATGAAAATGTTCCTTGAACAACTTACTTCAGTGGCATCACGGCGAAGCGCCAACATTCCGGCCTCAATACATACAGCCTTCAATTGAGCTCCGTTAAAGTCATCTGTTGAGCGGGCCAACTCCTCAAAGTTGACATCAGGCCTTACATTCATTTTCCTCGAATGAATCTGCAGTAGAAAGTCCAAGAAAATTATTGAAAATGAAAACCAAACGGTAAGCCTCTACGTACATCATGTGACTGAACAAGCACGTCATTGCAAACAAGAGGCTGTAGCCAGTTCATGGTCACTTTGCATGTGCATGCCCGTGTCAAGTATTCATACCTGCAAGATACGTGCCCGTGCCTCCTCGGTTGGATGAGGGAACTCAATTTTTCTATCTAGACGTCCTGACCGCATCAGTGCAGGATCCAAAATATCTGCTCTGTTTGTTGCTGCTATAACCTGTTCATAGAACATTCAAGTATTAGTTCCTAAAATTTCCTCCTGAGCCCGGACGGCTACACCCACGACTAGGACTTCAACCTTGACTGATTATAGACAAGCAAACACTAGAGCATTTGAGAAATCACTATGTGAAGAATGGAGAAATGATAATAATATTTCAAGGCTCACTTTAATGCGCTCATCACTGCTGAATCCATCCAGCTGATTGAGCAACTCCAGCATAGTTCTCTGCACTTCACGATCTCCACTTACTTCACTGTCAACATAAACCGAAGATCAAGTCACAAACAAGATTGTCATAATATAATCGATTTGACCAAGATAATTGTACCTTTCCTCTAAAAACGCTCAACAAGATGTTCTATATAGAAACTTTGAAGAGAACATTACAAACCTGTCAAAACGCTTAGTACCAATTGCATCTACTTCATCAATGAAGATGATACAGGGAGCTTTTTCCTTTGCCAGCTGAAACGCGTCCCTCACAAGTTTTGCACCATCTCCAATAAACATCTGTGATTACGGATCAGGATATCTTGTAGTCAATGAAGAGCCTTCATCAGGATAGATGAACAAGCTGACTCCACCCATGGAAAAATTAAGCAGATGACAAAGGCGTTAAGGCAAAACAGCATCCTAAACCAGAACTCACGAAAGTCCATAGATAAACAAGGAAAACCAAGAAATTACCTGAACGAGCTGAGGTCCAGCAAGCTTTAAATAAGTAGCATTTGTTTGAGCTGCGCATGCACGAGCCATGAGGGTCTTGCCAGTACCTGGTGGGCCATATAATAACACTCCTTTGGGTGGTCGGACACCTAAGCTATCGAACCGTTCTTTGTGAGTCATAGGTAGAACGATGGCTTCCATCAACTCTTGAATCTATCATGCAAAAATAGCAGGCAGACTTCAAGGAATAAGAACTGACCACACGAAAGTAACATGATCCATTCAAGATAAACGCATGCCAAAATCTCATCTCACGAGAGCATACGAGCAGAAACAAGGAGAGTGGCAATGACCGCCACATGAAAGCACACGAAAGCAAGAGAGCCCATCACATATCCCTCACGATGAACCTTACAGAGAGCATGCACATTACAGTTACCAACATCCTGAATGCCCTTAAGCACAGGAAAGAAAAGATTAAAAAGATTATAGTAAAACAACGGATTCTGAATAATCATGATGACGACAGGCGGAAACCAGCGTCCAGGCCAAGAAAGTACTCTGAGCTCAAACATATGACTAACCCACCTGCTTATCGAGACCACCAATATCTGAATACACCTCTGTAGGCTTCTCGTCGACCTCCATAGCTTTTACACGCGAGTCATATTCCGAAGGCAGTGTATCCAGAATCAGGTAGCTGTCCTTGTTTACTCCAACCAAATCACCGGGCTTCAAACTATCTGGATCGACTAGACCAACTACAGGCAAGAAGATCGTCTGTACATACAAAAAAATGATGTCAGTGGAACATAATATAAATTAAATTCATAATGACAGCCACATATGGAAAACGTCACTGCCAGAGAATCTCAATGTGGATATCACTTACTTGACGTGTGGATGTCTTCAAGACGACACACTTTCCTCGCCTTTGAGAGTCCAAATCAACATTAGCTCCATCCTCTTCAGCTTCATCTTCTGGATTGACGTCCAAGATCTGCAGGGCACCGAAATCAAGTTAAAAAAAATCTGACAACCGGTTGCAAAGAAAATCAGGAATTAAGCTGTGGAATAAAAACACGAGAGCTACTTTCTCGATAACGTACAAGGTGCTGCATTTGACAGCACGCATAAATCATCAAGTCGATGTTGAATTATATCATTATGGATTCGAAACTAAGAAATCAGGAAACCCTAAACCAAGCCCACACTTCCGTGATCAGTATCGTCAAACCTAATTTCATGATACATATTGAACCCATCAACTCTACTCGAAACGAAACAGAAGCATGTTAACTTAACCTACACACATTGCTTGCCAAATAAATTCAAAGCTACTGATGCATCCAAGAAATGACAAGTGAACAACACCAACCTCCACAATGTTTCCGACTAGGTAAGGCAGCTGTTTATTGAGTTTGATCTTCTCCTGATTCTCCTTAATTTTTTCCTTCATAGCATCGTGCTCGAGAGTCAACCTCTGTGTCTCGTCCTACACCAATTTCCAACCACACCCAAGAATCAGTGAATTACAATCAACAAGTCCACAGACCAACACAAACTTGCAACATTGAAACCACGAGTAAGACAGGTGCAGAAAGTACCTTCAAGACGCGAGTCTCATTCTCCAGCAATCGGCTTCTACACTGAATATCTTCCGGTGTCATCCTCGCTAGCTCGTCGGTGACATCATCTCCGAAGATGTCCTCCTCGTTCATGTTGAACGCCATTCTGCGTGTCTCTTCCTCCTCTTTCTCTTCCTCTTCAAGAGCTCGCAATTGTCTCACTTTCGATTAACAGCCATCGCGTGGTCCCGAGCAAACTTTCACGCACACATAGCTTGATTTCCGCTTAACTCTGCAATTAGGGCATCAAGCTTCAGTCTCTTGAAGATGAAGGGTGTTAACTGTTATCATCCATAAATGCATTCATTCATTTGACATCTTTCATCCGATTCTGCGATCTTCTATTCGACTCATAAATGTCAACTAAACTACTGTTAAATTAGGGAACAGCTCAGTGGACATCCAGTGCCACACACCCCCCAGTGTACACAATAAAATTCTTTTTTACACTAAAGCTTTAGGGTAAATTTATAACCAAAGATTTGTATGGAATGGTTTATAGCAGTTTTTTCTTCTTTTTTCTTTTTTTTTTTATTAAATTTAACAAAATTTTATAATACATTTCATATAATTCTTTCATTCACTTTAAAAAACTTATTAATTTTATTTAATGAATCTTTTATTGTAAATTTATCCTATAAATTTTTATTGTAAAAAGAAGTTATACTATGTGTATGCAAGGGTGCATGACACGGAGGGGGTGTCCATGCAAGAAAAGAGTGTATCTACGTAGCAGTTCCTAAAAATTATTGTTGAAAGGAGTCAAATTTTACACATAATTATTACATAATGAAATAAGTGATTTTTTATTAAAAAAAATCCTATTTATTCATACAATTTATTCTTATTAATTTTAATTTTTTAGATTATCAATAAAAAGATATTATATATATATATATATATATATATATAATTTAAGAAAAAAATTAATATTTTTATTAAAAAATTATAAATTATAAGCTATAAAAATATTTTAATATTATTAAAAATAATATTCTATTATTTTGGTTGTTTTTCCAACTTATCGTTACAACTTATCTACTCAAGTAGAAGAAGACTCCAAAAATTTAAAGAACTAAAATAAAAGAGGTTCATTTTATATCACAAGCTAGGAGCTACAACAAGGCACAAGAACAAGACTAAAAAGTCCAAGGTGAGCCATAAGAATTGCATTGTTGAAACTAAGAATCTTCTCAACCTTGACTCCTATATATACTAGGTACAAGAAAGCTTCTTGAGGAATTTCCTTGATGCTTGGAGGTGAAGTAAGCCAAAGATTCTTCTACAACTATCTAAGATCTCATAAAACCTTCTAAGACCTTCCAAAACCAAATAGAACCTTTTAAAACCTTCTAGAATCAAGTAAAATCTTTTAGAACCTTCTAAGACCAAGTAAAATCTTTTAAAACCTTCTAAAATTAAGTAAATGATTCTAAAATCTTCTAAAATCTTCTATTATTGCATGTTTTTAACATTACCTCCTCCTTTTAGCTCTAAGTTTCTTAAAGAGGACTAAAGTTGAAGTTGGTCAAAAAAGAAGGAAATCAAAGATGTATTGCATGATATTTGTTACATACTCAAGTTGTCTTTTGTAAGTCAAAAGATAAATTAGTCCTTGTGTGAGCATCACCAATAATTCTATCAATAAAAATGGCTCAAATTTTATATTTTTTAAATTTTTTTATTAATATTAATGCTAACATAGTCAATTATTGAGTCAAGATAGATCTTTAGGACTAATTTTAATATAAAGATGATTTTAAATCATCAATTAATTTAAAAATAATCTAATCTATAGTATAGAAGTTCAATAATAACTACTCAATTAATTCTTTTCTAAATTTTTTAGATCTTGTAAGTATTTTAGATTATATATTTTTCATTCTTCAAAATCCATTGTAGATAATTTTTAGTCAAATCTATCTTTTTTAGTTGATAACTATTTTTTATTTTATTTTAATTGATCTTAAACCAATTTTTTTCTAATTTATTTTATTTTTTCAAAGTAATATAAAATATTTTAGAAATTCATTAGAAAATCTCAATAATTCTTTAAATATTGATATTTCTATTTTAAATTAATTGGCATACTAAAAATCTAAAATTGAAGTTATTTTTTATCACAAATTAGATTTAAAAAATAATTAATATCTTAGCTCAACATTTTTTCTTTATTAATTTTTTTAATATTTTATAGAGCACTATTTTTAATTTTAAAAATTATAAAAAAATCACAAATAGTAGTTCTAATATTTTTAATTTAAGAATAAAAATTTTACAATTTAAAAGTATACTTGCTAATTTTGGTGAATTTTCTTAGTATATTTGATGATTCTAATTATTATATTATAATACAAAGAAGAATATTATAAATTTATTATTAACTTATTTTAGATTAATTATAGCATTAAAATCCCACCCATAAAATAGATTCTTTTTTGGATAATTTTTTAGAGGTTGTTTTTAGCCTTAGGTCTAAATTTCAAATTTTTATTAAAAATTTAAAATCTTAATGGACATTTGGTGAACCATAGATAACTTAGACTTACAAATTTGGCAGATATAGATTAAGAGCAACATTTTTAAGAAATTACCATAGAAATGAATCAATTAAATTTAAGATAATAGAAAAAAATAAAATAAAATAAAATATTAGATTAATAAATTAGTTATTTTTTGTATTTTAGAACTTGGAGTTGAGTATATGAGTAATCAATTTTAGGATAATAATATGTTTCAAATACATTAGTGGTATTAAATTTATTAAAAGGATATTAATTTTTAAGTTATTAGCTTGTTTAGTCTTATAATCGGATTTAGGCTTTGAAGTATTTTAGACCATTGATCCAAGTTAGGGATTTTGGATTTCAAAAGTGGAGATATGGCCGCCACCTTTGGACCACCTTGGACTAGGATAAAAGGCCTTGGGTAGCTACTTCCTTTCTTTCTTCCTCTTATTTTGTGTGGCAAAGCTCTTGCAAAATTTCCTCCCTTAGGTATATGCTTAGGCAATATACAATAGTAATTAGGCTTAGATTTTGTGCATTTTTTTCTTTAATACCTAGAGTCAAGTCTTTAAATTTTGTAAAGAGATAGATCTTATTATTGTACTTTCATAAACACTAAAATTACTTAATTTGGAATTAGGACAAAGATTTGATAGCTATTTAAGCATAAGAGGGTCTATTGTCCTTTACAACCTAAATAGTTTAAATTTAGGAGACATATCTTAGTATATATAAGTTGGATTATAACAAAAGTTATGGTCAAAGAAGCATATTAATGTCTAATTTTTATAAATAATAAGATCTCATAATTTTAAGCTTGGATAAAGATTTGGTAGCTATTGAAGCTTTAATGTATCTTTTGCCCTTTCTAACTCAAGTAGCATCTAAGAGGTTTATAATGTTTAATGGTATTATTAATCCTAAGTAGTAAAAACAAATATGCTTAGTGAGAATGCTACAACTCTTTAATTTATTACCCAATGGTGTATTTACTTCTTTTCATTTAAGTGTGGTTGTTTTGAATTAATAATGTTGCATAGATATTGATTAATTTTTTATTTATTCTTGGTGTTCTTAGATTGTTGTCAATTGTTGATTATATTATAATGTTGTATAATTAAAATATAGGATGAAAGATACCATTGTCAACTTTTTTTGGCTCTTAGTTATAATGTATTATTGTAAGAATTAAGACATGAGACAAACAAAGCTATTATCCTTCTTCTCTCTTTTATCACTCACACTTGTAAGAATAATAATTGTTTTTTGAATGATTCATAAAATACTAGAATTTGGATAGCAATTAGATTGGACTACAAATGTAATTTAATAAAATAATTATTAGAAGAAAATTTTGTGGAATTTTAATTCTTCTAATTAAAGAGAAATTTAATCCTCTCACACCTTGTAATTAATGATAATGACCAATGCCTTCTATCATAGACTAAGTTTAAACTTTTATATCTTTATTATAAAAACAACCTTCAAAAATTGCTTCAAGGTGTCCTTAATAGACATGTTCTACTATAATGATAATTATCACATAGTAGATGTTATTTATTCTTCAACGTTTTTATAGTTTAGGTGGTTTTTCATCTTGAGGTCAATAATGTGAAATACTCAGTTGAATTATCCATATCTTAGTATGCAATCTAAATCAAAGACATATCACAATTTTAAAGTAAAATGGAATCACTTTTAGATTTATTAGTTTATATATATATATATATATATATAAAAGTTGAATTCTAAAACTTTTGAAACTACATCCATCCCTCTTATAAAAAATTACAAAGTCTAAAATGCACTATATTCGGGTATGCCAAATGGAAGTATTATCTAATATATATTATTACTTTAGGTCTAAAAAGATGTTATTGATGATATTCTTGTACTTTTTACAACACATTGATTAAATTTGAGACTGGCTCCTATATGCACTTCTTAATGTTATAACCATGCCAATATACAAAATACTCCAATTATCCTTACTTTAACCTCAAATCAAGTACTTCTTCTACCTCAAATTTTTCATGGCTATCCATTGCAAGAGAAGGTGATGGTAGTTGTATTCTTCCTAATATGCTTGATTTTCTATAAGATTTTAAAAAAAATGTGTAAAAAATATGCTGTACTTTCATAGATGTTGGTAATTCCAATTGATAAATAATAGAATTAATTAATTTTTGAATAGGAAATCATTCCAATTTTTGATAGTTCAACTTTGCAAATAATTGAATAATCTTTATATTATGTCAAACAACCATATTTTATTGCTAACTTGAAATGGAGGTTGTTCCTTCATCTATATATTAATTGTCTCTTTGAAGTATATTTGAACTTTTTTTAACTAAAGTTTCAAGGTAGCTTAGATATTAATAATTTCACTTAAAAATCATATATTACTAGGTTTTTAGATCTATCAATAGATAATATATTCAATTTTGAATGGAATAATCATCAAAAGCAATCCCTAAGTTTAATGCAGAGATGGTACTATCTCTTGAACGAAGACACTCCAAGGAGGAAGGGCCATAATTGGAATAAAATTGAGTCTATTGAGTAGATGTATAAATTATGTTATTATAAGCAAATTTGGCTAAAAAAAAATAAGATGTCTAATCGTCTTAGTGATAACTGATGGTACATCTTAAGTATTGCTCCAAGATTTGATTGACTTGCTTCATTTGGCCATCAATTTATAGGTGAAATGCTAAAGAAAGCTTAATATTTATTCAAAGAATTTTAAAAGATGACTTCCAAAATTTAGACATAGAGTACATTCTTAAAATTGATATAATATCATCTAACAATCTACATTATTAATAGATATTATCAATAAAAAATTTAGCCATTTCTTCACTAATAATGGTCTTTTTATAAAAGAAAAAATATACCATCTTGATAAATTGGTCAATAATTATATATATGGTATCAAAGGAATTCAATACTGAGAGATCTGCAATGAAGTCCATAAAGATAGAAGACCACAATTGTTTTAGAATTGATAGCAGTTGAAGAAGTTTATATGGACGATGTCAAGGATTCTTTGATCTAAAACTTGTGTTGCAAAAGAGGATAAGTTTCTTAACAACTTTCTACATTTAAAGGCACTAAAAATCTTTAGAAATAAATTTCAATGTGTTATTGAATCAAAAATATCTTACAGTTGAAAAGTCATAACGTGTTACAAGAATACAAAGACATAATAGTCCTTTTGGAATATATAAACATTCTTTATAGCAGAAGAGATCATCTTCAAGCTTAAATTTACTTGAATTATTGAGGATATTACTAAAACAATGTTTAATATAAAAAACAAAGAGAATTTGTAGTCAAGGTTGTACAAAGCTAATCAAAAAATAAAAAATCCATTGAAATTGATATAGAAGTTGCTTAAATATAAAATTTCTCAAATTTCAAGAATATTATTTGTTATTAGTCGTATGTTGTCTATTCTTCTTTTGGTGCAAGGTATAATCATTTTAATAAAGCATCTGACAATCCTTGTTGCTTTCTAAGTTGATATATGCTGTTGAAGTTGAAACAATGTCGTATCGCGTATTATTTTGTTTGAAAATATACTAGGCACTTGGTTATAGAAGATAAATTTGTATATTACAAGAACCTAATAATCCTAATAAAATTCTAAATAAACTCTAATTGAATCTTTAATAATCCTAATCAAATCCTAAAATAATCTTAAAGAAATCCTAAAAAAATCATTAAGAAATCATAAAGAATTTTTAAAAAAATCCTAAAGAAATTTTAAAGAAATATTAAAGAAATTATAAAGAATTTTAAAGAAATATTTAAAAAATCATTAAAAAATATTAAAGAAATACTAAATAAATACTAAAAAAATACTAAAAAAAATCTTAAAGAAATCATTAAAAATTTTAAAAAAAATCCTTTAAAAATTATTAAAAATTTATTAAAAAATATTTTTAAAATACTAAAAAAATCCTTAAAAATTATAAAGAAATCTTAAATAAATCATAAATTTTTTTAAAGAAATATTAAATAAATTCTAGATGAATTTTAACCATATTCTAAATAAATCTTAATAAAATCCTAATAAAATCCTAATGATATCTTAAATAAATATTATTCAAATTTTAACTAATTCCAATGAAATTCTAAAGAAATCTTAAATAAATCTTAACAAAATCTTAATCAAATCCAATAATAAATTTGAAATCTCAATAATCACTAAATTAGTCATTGATCTTTATTTAAAAATTTTACACTTCTTGATCTACTGGTTAAAAAGAAGCATATAAAATTTGAAGGAATTTCAACCTATAAATTGGTAAAAAAACTCCTAATCTATTTAGATATCAATTGTCCTTTTTTTTTAACCTTATTGTTAATCTTCTAATGTCCATAGCTCTTTTTTGTATTGTTCATATGTTTTAAAATTTTACAAAAATATTAAAAACTAAGTCAGTTATTAGCTTAAAAAAACCAATCTAATCTAAATAGAAAATTTTTCAAAATCATAAAAACTCTCATTGACCTTCAAAATCCAATTTCTAAGATCCTAGCCTACTTAGATTCTAATAACCTTTGATCTAACCATCTAATCAAGCTATATTTTATAATTGTAGAATGGGTAGGAGTTTTAGGATTTACAATACATAGTTTGTAAGATTAAGAATAGGCTGGAAGCCGATGAATGGCCAGTTTAGAAGGCAAAATAGATGAAGAAGTTAATAAAAGTAGTTATCATCGGTTGTGAAGCAATTAGCATAGACGGGGCAAGTATAAAACGATTTAGTACGAGGGAATCGAGGCCAGACTCTGATAGTTTTGAGCCGGGGTAAGCTTGGTGCTACCTCTCTCTCTTCTTTTGTTAGACTATAGCAGAGGATCCAAGTTCTATTCCGAAGGGTTATACCATGTCAATGATGAAGTACAGTAACAAAATGGAAAATTTAGATATATGTAGATGAATAAGAAATTATGATTGTTTGTTACATGAAGTTCTTTGCAGTAAATTGGAGGTTGAAGATCGGTGTCGTGTTGTAAATCAAAACATAGTGTGAAAAACATAAAAGAATGCATTAAAATAAAAAGATTAAGATTAGAAGAAAGGTTGATAGAAAATTAGTAGTAAGAAGATACAATGGAAATTTACCTTGAAAAGTGAAATTTCTTCAAGTTAGTAAAAAGAAAAAGGTTGAGGAAGTGGAAAAGACATGGGCTAAGAGGTCTTTTTGACCAAGAGGATAAAGAAGACCAGGAGGGAGATGACAAGGAAGGGTCGTGAAGAAGAAGGAGGAGAGTTTTTTGGAGAGATAGGGTTTCTTTTTGATAGGCAGTATACGTTTTTGTGTGTAGAAGAAGCTTAGAGAGGATTTTAGGTGCGAGTTTTTGTGGGTTTGTAGTAGACAAGATAAGAAACTCATAGAAACAATTCTCATGTCTTTTCATTAAGTATCAAGGGAGATATGAGTCGTGAAAGTTGTAGGTGTTTAAGACTAGGGCAGAGAGGGTTACAAACTTTCGGGCCTTGGTTCTTAGAAACCACTTACACTTTAGTGGCGAAATTTGTTGGGTTTTTGTTTCTTATAGAGTTAACTACTTTGTGTTAAAATCTCAAGTCAATATGACCTCTGAGCAAAGAGTTATGAGTGAAATTGTAACCAGTTTGAATGAAAAAAAGAAATAGAGTGAAGGTAGGGTTGAGGGTTTGTATGGGCAGTGCATGTATGTGGGTTTTTTTGGGTATAAAGGAAGTTAGGAGATGAATTTGAGTGTGAAATTTGATAGACATGATCTATGTAAGTTAAGGAAGAGATGAGTGTAAGTTTGATACTCATTAGTCTTATAAATAAAATGTTATGCTCTTTCAAAGTGACAGGGGTCTATCTCCAAATCAGTGAAGTTTGAGAGAGCATAACTTTGTGATCAAAGTAGTATTTTGAGTAAAATTTGTTGGGGTTTTTAGATATATGAGTCTATTAAGTTGTGTAAAAAACTGATTGCTATTGGAGTTATATTCGAGGCGTTATGAGGAAAGTTGTGGGCAGATCCAGAGTTGTTAGAAGGCAAAATTAAAGAAGAAGGATGGAACCTATAACTCAAGTTTGGAGAAGGCTCTTGGAGCAATATTTGGAGGGTTTTTACAACATGAGAGAAGCTATAAGCCTACCAAATTTCAGCACTTAGGTCTTCTTTAATGAAGAGCAATGAAGGTGTGAAGCAAAGGGGGTCCAGAATCAAAGGCAGCATGGAGGGATTACTTTGACAACATGGTTCTCTCTAACCACATGAGCTATAATCAAAAGGTTTATGGGGTTTGCTTCTTTACTCTCTTAAGTACCTTGTGTCCAAATTTTGCTTCAATTGATGTGATATCCTAGGATTTATGAGCAAAATTGAAGGCAAATTTCTAAAGGCAGAATATGTTAGGGTTAATAAAGTATGTTTTTATATAAATTCTTCAATTTTATGAACTTTATGAATCTCATCTTGCACTTGAGAAACTAAAGGCAAAAAAGACCCAGTGTTTCTTAGGGCTAAGACTCTCACCACGACACCGGCGATGTCAATAAAGTTTGGTTGTAGATGTGAGTGTCATGCCGTATTGACTGTGAGAGTTGAGCGGTGAAGAATATTGGAGTAACAATTTGTTTCAAGAGACGTTGTAGGTGAGGAATTATTTCCAGTGAGTGGAGAAAGAAGCAGGTGTATGCAGTCTGTGGAAATGGTGTAACATTGCCAATTATTGTTATGAATTCGGAAGAAGGCAGAAGATTATAATAGAAGTATTGGTGGAGGGTTGTGTCACAAAGTATCTTTTGTTGCGGAAGAGCAGAACCAATAGAGTAGACGGTAGTATTTTAAAGAAAGGCGTGTACGTGTGCATTGGACTTTAATGTTCAGTAGGTAGTTAGTTATGTGACCCTAACAATTTAACTCAATGCGGATAGTCTCTCTTTGTGTTCGAATCTCCCTTTACAGATTTACTCTGGGCAGTATTGATAGAGTAAGAGAGACGAACGACAACAACATTTTGGCGCCGCTGCCAGGGATTGACAATAGTATTGAGTGTTAGGAATTAACTGCTGAATGAGTAGTTAAATTAGTGATAAAAAGCAATGTCAATAATAGATGATGAAAGATTATGGTTAATAAGAATAAGAACATTGCTCAGAGAAAAATACGTCAGTCGAAAGGAAGACAAGAGAGAATTCAAGTAAAAAATTTGTTGCGGGACGAGCAAGAACAGAAGTTAAAAAGGAAGCGTCGACAGAGTTGGATTAAACCATGGTTGTATGCCTGTCGGCACATCTGAGCATACCAAGAACATGAAAGAACTTTAATATTTTAGACATATATACCATTAAAGAAATTGCCAAAAGCACTCACGGGTAACTTTGCGAATAGCCCAGTGTATCTCTTGAGCCCATTAACGGCAAGAGAATGGAGCACAGAAGAATTGGATACTCCATTGGATACTTTTTCAATAGTGGATACAACCGATTCTAGCAAGGCTAGCTCTACAGTAGGGAATGTATCGCTTGCCAGTAAGGGCCAATTCAGTGTATTCCAAAATCCGTCATTTTCACCTCAACTTCAGCCGATAAAATTATTTGCAAAAAATAATATCAAATTGCAGAGGCCGAAAAAAATAATTGAGGGAGGCAGCAGTTATTTTAACAAAGAAGTAAGTAGATCATTGTCACCTTCAATGGCGGCGGGGGATCCAGCAGTACCAATTGCGGTACAAATGGATGCGATGGGTGATTGCACAACTAGCGTAGCCCCATTATCTACCTTTAGAGGTCTGCCAGGAGCCGACCCAGAACAACATCTGTTTCAATTCCTGATCGCATGTATAGCCAATAATGGTAGAACTGAAGATATTTGGTTAAGATGGTTGCCAGCAACCTTAAAAGATACGGCATTTGAATGGTATAATCGCCAACCCGTGGGACAGTTTCCTAATTGGGAGGCATTGAAAAATATATTTTTGATTCATTTTCGACTAATAGGATTTGAAGAACGTCTTACAAAAAGATTAATGAATAGAAAAATGATACCGGGAGAAACTGTGCAGTCATATTATGGCCGAGTAGCAGTTATCCTTCATAAATGGCCGAATAACCAAATACTGGACTCGTTTGTTATGTCTATATTGGTTAACAGACTATATCCACCAAAATTGAAGATGTTTGTAAAAGAGTTCCAATTTGCGACTATGGCTGCCTCACTTGACCGAGCTAAGGTATAGGAAGAATGTCATTATGATCAATTCTTAACCACAGGAGCCACAATGATTCTATCTCAAGGAGGGTATCAAATATCAACCTGGAATGAAACAGTGAATAGTTACCCAAGGACAATTGACTACGGCACAAATCTTAGTGTCAATCCGCAAGGGATAGTTAATGCTGTTCCATTGCAGGTTGTACCACCAACAATTATAGTTCCGTATTCTCCATATTTTCCATATTCTCCATATCAAAAATCAATACCTATAAAGGAGTTATTTAATGAACTAGTATCAAAGGATCCAAATGAGACTTTGTTGTTAATTTTGATAAAGAAGATGGATGAGTTGGCTGTTAACCTGGCAAAAGATAAGGAAAAGAGGCATAAACCGACTAAAATGCGCCCCAATATTTGGTGCAGTAATTATAAGGGGCAAGGCCATTTAGTAACAGAGTGCCCTTCACCACTCCAAATGACGATGCAATGTATCTTTTGTGGAGGTAAGCATATAACCACCAATTGCTAGAATTTAAGAAGGCAACAATAGTTAGGAAATCAGACCATGATTCAACCAACTTCGTGGAATATTAATCAAGTTCAGATAGGAAATAAGCTTGGTTGGAATGGGAATTGTCATATAAAATAAAATAGAAATTTCTATAATTTTTAAAATTTTGAGTATAATCAACAAGGTGACTCCAATTTTCAAGATTTTGTACAAAATCAGCAAGGACAACCCCAATATCCACCTATTCAGAATCTAATTTCAGATCCTATAATACCAACTGGTCGGCCGGGATCCTTTACCCATCAAACCTGGAACAAGCTTAGTCGATATATACCAGTCGAGACACTCCATATTCGAGATGGAGAAGGAAGAAGATCACTTTGATGCTATCGATGTAGGCAATTAGGACACTATGCTAGTGAATGTCCCAATTCTAGAGCCAATGATGATTATGCTCCAGTATGTGGAAATTATAAGCAATCTGGACATATTTATCAGCAGTGCAATGCTCCGTTTAATGTTAATAACCGAAATCAGCGTATCCAGTTGCAAAGTAAGATGGAGGACAATAATCAAGTTCCACAAGATTCTTCGGTAAACCGGGTGGAATGCGTCCATGCAATACTTACTCAGGCCCAAAAAAAGGAAAAAGATCCAATTCAATAATTGGAAGTACCAATTGCGGACCAATGTAATCCACTGAATGGTACTGCAAATCTAACACCAGTATCGAAGGTATTACCAATGAATGGATCTAATTCAGCTATGCAACTTGAGGATGTCCTTAGCTCCAAGATATTGGTGCAATCAAAACCAGTACAAATATCTTCAAAGTTTCAGGAGCCACCTTATCCATTAAAAGATCCTCTCATGGAAAAAATTTACGACAAATTTCATTCAGCAGTTCTAATTCCAAATTTCGTAAAAAAATTATCTCAAGGGGTCAAATTAAAATCCATGAAAAAGAAAAGGGCCTTAGGAATCATTGCCAATATGAAACCATATGATATTATGAAAGATTTGGATGAAATTAAACCTTCTATTACAATGAAGCAATTGTTAGCAGTTGCACCAGAATGTCGTTCTACATTGAATTCCTCATTAATACAATGTAGAGCTTGTAATAAAAAAATTCATGAGGTTAGTTTGAATCCTGATCTGGGAGCATCAACTATCGATGTATCAATTGATGGTGTTCTCATTCCTGGAGTTCAAGTGGATGGTGGCTCTAGTGTGAACTTAATGAACGCCAATATAATGAAGGAGTTGGATTTAAAACAATTAGTACCCACGACATTGGTATTAAGAATGGCAGATCATAGTAGGATTAAACCAATGGATATCTTACGTAGTATTAATATTGTAATCGCGAGAATTACATATAAAATTGATTATATTGTTTTCCGATCACAGAGTTCCATTTTGTCATATCCAATATTATTGGGTTGGCCGTGGCTATATCAAGCCAAAGCTAGAAACGATTGGGGCCGTGGAACGTTAACTATTGGAGAGGATAATGACAAGATTGTTTTATAGATGTACCCAGTTCAATATCATGGGAAGTCGCAAATTAGGAGCACAGAAGTAACATCTGATGATAAGGGCCAATTTGAGGCAGAGTATGATAAAGTTAATAATGCAATGCAAGTTGATAAGGACCCCATTCACATGCGGAAATAAGGTGTATTACACTAGTATGCAAGGCCAGGGGAATATTTTTTGTATAATGAAAGTGGAAAGAATTCTGACGATGTCATCGCGGACTGGATGAATAATCGTGCGATAAATAAAGTCAGTATATTGGAACTAGAATTGAGTACGTCCAATTTGCTGGACCATATAACGGATTTAGAGCAGAAGGGACAAATCAATCCGGGGATTAAGGAGGAACGTGTGTGCCAAACCATTAACTTGGGTTCCAATGAAACACCCCAGATTATCAAAATATACATCAATATTACAAATATAAAACTGAGAAATTGGAAAGAATTCTTTCTAAATCATAAATCTGCTTTTGCTTGGTCATATGCGGATTTAAAAGGTATTCCTGCCAAAGTTTGTCAGCATCGAATTACCTTAGAGGAAGATGCTACACCAGTTTGTCAAAGACAACACTGTCTTAATCCAAAATATTCTCTCATGGTCAAGGAGGAGGTAGATAAACTTTTAGACATGGGCTTCATATATCTAGTCCCGTATAATGAATGGATTTCATCAATTGTGATAGTGTCGAAGAAAAATGGAAAAATTCGTGTCTGTCAAGACTTTTGTAAATTAAACGCGGCTACCTTTACTACAGATTGAAGACTACTTTTACTACAGATTGGGGCACATTTGCTTATAAAGTGATGCCATTTGGGTTATGTAATGCCCCGGCCACATTTCAAAGGATAATGACTCAAACCTTTCAAGACTATTTACGATTATCGATGGAGATATTTTTAGATGATTTTTGCACATTCAGTACAACAACAAATTATTTGAAACGTCTTGATAATTTTTTGGACCAATGTGATAAATATGGGATATCTTTGAATTATGAGAAATGTCAATTTGGCGTACCATCGGGGAAGCTTTTGGGACACATTGTTTCCGCGACTGGTATCGCTACTGATCCAGATAAAATTACTCGGATATTGGCTTTACCAAAGCCAACAACAGTGTCTGGTGTACAGGGTTTCGTAGGCCATGTCAGCTACTATAAGTGATTCATTCATTTATTTGCAGAAATATGTCAACCGTTAACGAATCTCTTAAAGAAATCGCCATCGGATGGATCTAGTCCAATTTGGACTGAGGAATGTATAATTGCGTTTGTGGAGTTAAAATGAAAATTGGTGTCAACACTAGTACTTGTTGCATCTTATTGGACAAAATCCTTTCATGTTTATGTTGATGCCTTGAATGTTGTTATTGTATCCGTATTAAGTCAAAAAGATGAAAAGGGTTAGGATCATCCCATCTATTATGCTAGTCAACAATTTGTAGCTATGGAACAAAATTATACTACGACTGAACGGGAAGCCTTGGACATGATCTATTCTATCTAGAAATTTCGGCATTATTTGCTTGGTTACCCATTTGTGTTTCATGTCGATCATGATGCTCTTAAGTATATGATTAATAAACCTCAATTGAGTGGACGCATTGCTCGATGGGTGTTATTCCTTCAAGAATTTAATTTTACTATTAATATTTGACCTAGAAAGAAACATGCCAATTCATATCATTTATCTCAATTGTCTAATATATTTGGTAACGAATCTATCAATGATGCACTTTTTGATGCGGAATTATTTGCCGTCGACGTGATCACCCCAGAATATAGTGAATTGATCTAGTATCTGATATTTCAGACATTTCCACCTATATATAGTGAGAAACTTAAGAAACTCTTGATTTTGAAAAGTGCTCCGTATACGATGATTGGAGACACTTTGTATAAGCAAGGGAGAGATGGAATTCTACGTCGCTATATTTTTCAAAGTGAAGTACGTACTATATTAGAAGGATGTCATTTGGATAGTTGTGGAGGACATTTTGCCGATGACAGCACTGCCCGCAAAGCTTTAATGGCTGGATATTGGTGGCCAACAATGTTCTCAGATGCATACCAATACGTCCGATGTTGTGATCCTTGTCAGTGTATTGGTAGACCTACAGGAACTTCTGCCATGCCGTTGGTACCAATTTTAGGACAAGCACCGTTTGAGAAATGGGATATTGATTTTGTAGGACCAATTGCACCAGCCTCGCGTAATGGACAGAAAAGATATATTTTAGTAGCAAAGGATTACGTGACAAAATAGGCGGAGGTGATGGCAACAAAAATTGATAATGCCAACACCGTAGCGACGTTTTTATATGAGAACATTATCACTCGATTTGGATGTCCCAAAGAATTGGTTAGTGATCGTGGAACCCATTTTATTAATTCTACAATTGCGGCTTTGAGAGATAAATACGAGATCAATCATTGAAAGACAACCCCATATCACTCTCGGGCCAATGGACAGACTGAAAAGACCAATGGTATTTTGTGTAAAATTTTAATGAAAACAATATCTGGTGTGGAAATGGAGTGGGATACAAAATTATTCGCAGTCTTATGGGCATATCGTACTGCGTATAAAGTGACTACCAGTTCCACCCCATTCCAATTGGTGTACGGGCAAGAGGCAATATTTCCATTTGAATTGGAAGTTCAAACTTTACGAATTGCATTGGAAGATCGTCTTGGTGACAAGGAATCCCTCCAATATCAGTTAGCACAACTGGACAAATTGGATGAAATTAAGGCTATGGCCCTTTTCACTATGGAAGCTACACAGCGCCGCCGTAAGAGTTATTATGATAATAAATTACGTTCTAAATCTTTTATATCTAATGATCTGGTGCTTGTTTATGATAGTCGCTTTCACCATTTTCCGGAGAAATTCCAAGTCTATTGGCATACACCATATCGAGTAATTGAAGCCTTTCCTAATGGTTCATTTCAATTGGAAGATTTTATGGATTCCTAATTTACCACCCGAGTTAACGGCAACCGTTTACGTCTTTATTTTACGTAAACCCGAGACGGATTTTCAAAATTGGAGGGAAGAAGGTGTACCTGTTCATGATAGCTTACCTTTATTGAAGGTGCACGATGGTTAGAAAAGATGGCTGATGGTCAGTTTTGGGTCCTAATACGACCTAGTCAGGCAAATCGGAAGTGATGATCTGGTACACTAGTTTAAGAATTGTTGCTTTAGACCTCGAGTAAAAGGTTAGGAGCGGGGCACTTAGTGAGAGTTTTCGTTAGCATTTTCTTTTGAGCTTGGTTGTCTGAGTATATGCTTATTGAAGTATAGAGTGTTCTGCTATCAGAAAGTAATGATTAGTCCGAGCAAGGAGTATGTAGTCAGCACTATATAATGTCGATCAAAAGGTCGAAGAGAGCTGCAGACAGAGAGAAGAATGTCTAAAACGTGCAAAATAAGAGTAATTTGCAATTGCCATCTCTCGTGGTGGTCACCAACATGGAGCCAATGAAGTTGGAAATCTGTTGGTCTCCACAAAGACAGACAGATTTTAGAAATGCACAGATGTACGTGTTTTTGCGAGGATCGGATAATTTGCCTCCAATTGATGTAGAACTAGTGGCAGAGTATATAGAAAATTATGACCCAGAGGATGGTTCTAGTGAAGTAAAAGTGAGAATAATTAGGATCGATGAGAGTGTCTTACAGAAAGTATTATATTTATGAATAGGTGAGTTAGCGGTAGGAATCAAAGTGTCGAGTGACATTAGACCGGGAAGTTACTTCAAAGGCGACATGACTTACTTTGAGAAGAATCAAGGCTGAAAAATGGTGGAGGCACTTACTCCAGAGCTTGCAGAGTGGATGCAGTTCATTCAAAAGCGGCTAGGCTTGAACCGGCATACCACGTATATGTCCAAGCGCTTGTTGTTTGCTGCGATTGGAACAGTTGAAGGCATGGTTTTTAATTGGACAGCCTTTGTAACAACCCGTATCCATGCAGAAATGAGAGCCAAGCAGAAAACGGGTAAATTCGCTTCTTTGCTATGCTCTAATTATGTGCACTCCATTATTGCACATACGTTAAGTCAACCAGCAGGGGAAAAGAGTGTACCTTCCTCAATGCCGCAACAGGGTATGCGGAGTCTACCAGTTGGTCAAGGGATAGTGGTGCACGAAATTGGGAAATCAAGCAGATTGCGGGAATAGGAAGCTCTCTCGAAGATAACACCAGGACGAGCTTCAATTCATGTAGTAATTGGAAGAGTGACTAAGGCCCCAGTTTCGAACACCGGAATACTGGAGCGAGGGAACCTCACAGAAGTAATATTGGGTCAAATTTCCCAATTACAGCTTATAGTGGGTCAATTGGAAGGAAATTTAAGACAACAAGTGGAGTTGAGCCGGAAGGCGATAATGGAGAAAAGCTGCCAAATTGTGGAATAAGGTCATTTAATTAGGATAAAGACAAAATCCAAGATGGCAGTGGAGTAAAAGTTAGCGAAGGAAAAGAAAAATTGGGCGAATGATAAAGATCGCATTCAAAGAATTCTGAATGGCCAAAAGCAAGAATTAATAGAGAATTACAGAATGTGGGATTTGGAACGGGATGTATTGAAGTGTCAATTGCAGGCAGAGCGTGAGAAAGCAGCGAAATTGGAACAGGAAAAGGTAGAATTGGGAGACCAATACAAAATTGGAACGGATAAGCTGCAGGCAAAAATTGGTGCCTTGAAGTGTGAAGTGGGAAAATTGGAGGGCGACTTGGCCAATGCTGTTCGGCCAGAGGTACCTGTTCCACCAATTTTGAATACTAGTGAGCTAGAAGAGAAGATGAAGCAACAAGGGTGCCAATTAGAGGAGAAAGATGCCAAAATTCTACAATTGGAGGCTCAAGTTCGGGAATTGGGAGCGGATAATGAAGATTTAATAGCGTAGTTGAAGAGTACCATGTTGATTTATCGGAGGAGGATGAGGATGTGCCAATAAGGCCAGACGCAGAGGAACCTCGTACGAATTTAAGAGCATCCCAATTTCAAGAGCCAGCTTCATAACAAATATTTTTACCAATTCTGTGTTTGCGAGAGGCTGCACAATTAGGAGTGGGGCTATGTAGAATGGGTAGGAATTTTAGGATTTACAATATATACTTTGTAAGATTAAGAATAGGCTGGAAGGCGATGAATGGCCAGTTTAGAAGGCAGAATGAATGAGGAAGTTAATAAAAGTAATTATCATCGGTTGTGAAGCAGTTAGCATAGACGGGGCAAGTATAAAACGATTCGGTACGGGGAAGTTGAGGCCAGACTGTGATAGTCCTGAGCCGGGGTAAGCTTGGTGCTACCTCTCTCTCTTCTTTTGTTAGATTATAGCAGAGGATCTGAATTCTATTCCAAAGGGTTATACCATGTCAATGATGAAGTACAGTAACAAAATGGAAAATTTAGATATATGTGGATGAATAAGAAATTATGATTGTTTGTTACGTGAAGTTCTTTGCGGTGAATTGGAGGTTGAAGATCGGCGATGTCAATAAAATTCGGTTGTAGATGTGAGTGTCATGCCGTATTGACTGTGAGAGTTGAGCGGTGAAGAATATTGGAGTAACAATTTGTTTTGAGAAACGTTGTAGGTGAGGAATTATTTCCAATGATTGGAAAAAGAAGCGAGTGTATGCAATCTGTGGAAATGGTGTAACATTGTCAATTGTTGTTATGAATTCAAAAGAAGGCAGAAGATTACAATAGGAGTATTAGTGGAGGGTTGTGTCACAAAGTATCTTTTGTTGTAAAAGAGCAAAACCAGTAGAGTGGACGACAGTATTTTAGAGAAAGGCATGTACGTGTGCATTGGACTTTAATGTTCAGTAGATAGATAGTTATGTGATCCTAATAGTTTAACTCAATGCAAATAGTCTCTCCCTGTATTCGAATCTCCTTTTACAGTTTTTCAGGCGGTATTGATAGAGTAAGTGAGACGAACGAGAACAACAATAATATACAATCAACACAATCATATTCACAAATCAACATATTTTCACCTATAGATCTACTACAAAATTCACAAAATTCTTTAAAATATGAATCCACTTTATTTTTTAATAATTAATGTGATCCAAATAGAATCTTGATTTTACATAGCTCTCACAAAATCATTACAAATAACGAATAGTCAAGAGATATACGCTTTTTCATTATTTTTGTCATCCAAATCAAAACCATTTTTTATCTTAGAAAGTTAAAGTATCCAATAAGATCTTTTACATTGAATTTTAAATGTTGTTATTTAAATATCTTCATTCGCTTTCCAACAACTCATATTTTTAATTTTGTCCTATTAAATATTCTTAATAAATAGATTGCATTATCATGAATAATTGTTACTTTATATGGTCCAAATCAATGTTTAAAAAACTTTTATAAAGCACTATGTTGATTATTCAAGCTACTATTATATACTAAAATCTAATCATCTTCTTTAATTGCTTTAGACTTTAATTAATGTTGTTTAAAAAATCAAGGCTTGCTTTATAATCTTACTTTTTTAAATATTTTTTAATGCTATTTGTACATCTTTTGATCTTTGTTCAATTTGCCAAATTCTAATAGCTAAAAATTCTTCTCTTATTAATCCATCTTTTTATAATAGTGCATTCCAAATTTGTACTTTTTTTTAATTGACATAATAGATTTTTGATTTGTCATGAATTTACTAAGTATGTATCTTTTTACTAAACTATGAGTTGTTCAATCAATCTATAATGCAAATGGAAAAAGTCATGGCTATTCTTTCAGCCTTCTATAACAAGTATTAATTAATGCTTTTATAATCAATAGATAACTACGTTCACTTTTTGCATGTCTTTTTGAATTATAAATAATAATCAATAATAATTTAACTCCATATCTTTCAAAGAAATCATGAGCTTCTTGTGTAACTAATTATCCACAATCTGCAATGGACTTTTCTATACATCTATAATAATAAATAATATCTTTAAGCAAAAATCTACAAATTCCTTCAATAAACTTTGTTCTTAGTGTGCTTTTTTTAACTTGGTTTGATAAATCCTTACAAGCCAAGATCAAATACCTTATTTGTTATAATCCAACTAGGATAATAATCAAATCAATAATCTATTTAAAATGAATAGCCAAAGGATATATTAGATATAAACCATCTCAATATTTTATATTAGAATATGTTTGATAAGCTATACATGTCTCTACAAATAAAAGTACATCTTGATACATATTTTTTTATTAATATTGTTCTTTAAATTTAACAAAGGTGGTCCAAATCTTCTTATGTTTCGACCATAGACTATTTTGAAATTCTTTTAATAATTGTTGTTGGTCTTTTTTATTGCTTATCACTTGTTGTGGTATCATAATTTCTTTCTTTAGTTTCATCTATAAAAACCCTTTTTAAAACAAAAATCTATACATCTTTTTTTTAATTTTTCTAAATGTTTTATGGACCAATTTGATTATTTAATTAAGATATTCAAGTAATAACTAATATTCAACAATTTTCTTTCATAAAGCTCTTCAAAAAACAACTTGTACTCCTTATTAAGATTTAAAACTGAGGAAAATTTTGTTTCAACATCATCAATGTCTTTAATCATCTTGTCTTTATTATTATATTTTGTTTGACATAGCATATTTATTATTAAATTATCTTTCTCAACAACATGCCAAAATTTTGGATTTAATAACTTAATATAAATAATTAATCTTAAAATTATAATATTTGGTATTATATAATTAATGATCATTTCAAGCAATGGCAAATAATTTGTTTCAATTACTACCATTGTACTAATCAAATAGCCTTTTTTAGCTTTTATATTGAAACAACTCTCCATAGCTTTCTTTTGACTTGTAAATATGCATGTTGGTATTCAAAATCTTAGTTTGAAATTAAACTAGTCATTTTGTTGATGCTATAGTAGTCAATGCACATATATAGAGATCTATCTTTTTTCTTCACAAAGAGTATAAGTACATTATCAAGAAATTTTAAATTTCAAATAAAATTCTTTGCTAAGTTCTTATTAACATATTCCTTTAATGTTGTAAGCTTTTTTTGTATTAAATTATAAATTAAACTAAAAGATGGTTGTATACCATCTTGAAAATCAATAGTATAGTTGTATTGACAATATTCTAACAAGGTATCTACATTCTCTTTTTTAAATACATCTTAAAAATCTTTGTATTTATTAAAAATATTGTTAGAGTACTTACCACTTCAAATGTTAGAATTGCATAAACAACAAAAAAAGTGTCTTTTTTGATTGCTCTCATAAAAATCTAATTCTAATAAATAAATACTTTATGATTTTAGATTTATAAGATATATGGTGTTTTTTTATCAGAGTTAGTAATAACAAGTTGTGATATTCCAAGGAATTTTATTTTATAAGATATATAATTTATATTGGAATTATATCTTTTAAGTCAAGGAAATTCTAAAATGATAGAATTAAATAGAGATATAATGATATTAAATATAATATTACTACTATAATTTTTTAATATTACTTCTAATAGATGGATTTTATAAATAATATTTTTAAAAGATAAAGAATGATTATCTATGACCTCTACATAAACAACCTTGAATTTTTTGATCATAAAAATTTTATGGATTCTTAAAAATTCTAAATTAATAAAACAAGCAAAGACTCTTGAATCTATTAAAGCAATGGTTTTGAATTTTTAGGCATCCAAACATACTTATATGGTATAACAATAAAAAAAATTAGATTATAATATAAGATCTTTTTTGGTTTGCAAAATAGAAGAATCCAATTGCATGGTCTTTATTATAACTAGATGCACTTTTTTACTTGCAAAGCATTTAATGATGTGGCTGTACTCCTCATTCAATATGTATGTTGATGCTTTTTGTGGCAATTATTAGTCTTGTGGCCAGATTTTCTACAATATAAATACAAGCCGTGTTTTTTTTTATCGCTTCTTCTCTTGCTCAAAAAAGAATTTGAAGCAAATTGCATCAATTTGCATATTTGTTATTTCCAAATATTTATTAGGATTGGAAGATGTAGAAGATGCCAAGTAATTGATATAAAATCATAGCATAGGTAATGGATTTTTTTTTTTTTTTGACTTTGAAATAGCCGGTTATCATATTTTATCACTTAACTAATGCTTCATTAAGAATTTGAGGATTAGACATAAATAATAATAAGTTATTTGTATTATCTTGTAATCTCCAATAAAATTGACTTATCAACATGTCTTTATCCCAATTTATATTATATGCTAATAGCTAAAATTTCAAAGCATAAATAGATGCAAAATAAATTTTCTATTGAAAGGCTTGGATTTTAATTGTAGCAAAATAAATCTTATCATGTTTTTCAAATGCTACCAAAAAATTTCAAAATTATGCAACGTGGAAGAATTTTTCTTAAACAATCAAACAAATCAAAAGAAAGCTTGGCCTAAGAACAAGATTCTAATCAAACCAATACAAGATGCTTTTGTAGAATACTGCTAAGCTTGGTGTAAGTACTATCGACAACTTTGTCAATGAATTGTGCTCATATTATCATATTTTTATCCAAAATTATTAATAATAATACTAATTTAATCAAATAGTATATCAAATCATGTTTATTAGTCTAATTTTAATTTAATGGAAACTTAAGGTCATTAATTAGTAGGAAATCATCCAATTAATAATTAAAAGTAGTTGAAAATCTTAAAAGCCATAGATCTAATCCTTATCAATGGATTAAAAAAAATCAATGGTGGTAAAAATCTTGAATTTTCTTTAATTCTATCTAAATTCAATTTTATCAACGAATATTCTTAAAAAGTATTTTTTAGACTAATCTTATCTTTTTAAAGCCATTAGTAATGCCAAAAATATAAAAATAAGTATTTAGATTTTTTTTTATTAAATTAAATTAAATTAATTATCAATAAGAAAATCAATTAGATTATCATAAGAGATAAAAATAGATTCTAAGGTTTTAATACGTTTTAAATATAATAAAAATAACTTGAAATCCAAAAAAAATTCTCTAAAATCTTTTTTTTTTCAAAATTTTCTAATTAATTCTATCCAAATTTTATAAAAGAATTAAAACTTAATTTTCTAGATTCAAAATTTGAAGATTTAATTTAGATATATTATTCTTTTTTTACTATTAATTTTTTCTCCATTTTAATTATCTTCTAGTGATTCTTTCTTAATATTATCCTTTTATAGAATTAGTTTAAAGATCCTTAGAAATTTATTAGAATTTCCAAATAATTCTTTAAATTTCAAGAATTTTATTTTAGACTAACTAATATGCTAAGAATTTAGTTTTGAAGTTGCTTTTTCTATCTTGATTATAGCTCAAATGCTATCTAGTTCTTTAAATTCACTCCCTCTTTTTAATTACTTCTAAAATATATAGAAGTCTATTGATATTTCCAAAGTTCATAAAAAAATTTTGATAGGTGGTTTTAGGATTTTTATTGTAGTAGTAAAATTTTCATAGAATTCCAACTTTATTTGTTATTTGAAGTTAATTTTTTTGGCATTTAGTAATTTTAATCATTATATTAAAATGTCAAAAAGAATAAAAAAATTACCATAAATCACTGTAGACTAATATTAATATGATTAACATGGTTATGTTCTTAGATTTTATTGGAATTTTTTTAGAAGTTATCTTTTATAATCAATGATCAATTAGGATATTTTTTAATTATTTTTTAAATTTGTAGTAGTAATTGGCATATTAATTGGACTAAATTGGACTTCTAAACTAATTAGGATCTTTTGAAGACCATGGTGAAGACAAATTCTCAAGGAGCTTAAAGAATTGAAGTAGAAGTTCTTAAAGACCATTAATATAAGATAAATAGGTTTAAGATTAAATCAATAGGATAAAAAGGGTATGGTAAGTGATAAGACCAGCCTTACATGATTTGAATTAGTCTTGTTAGAGGCAAGTTAGGGTCGTTGGTCGATAGTAGCTAGTTAGAGGAAAAGGTGACTTTTGGAGGCAAATTAAAGTAAGGATTGAAGATGGTGGCTTAGCCTAGCTGTTCCTCCTCTCTCTCATTTTTTGGACTTTCTCTTGCATCTCTAGAATCTCTCTTGTATATCTGGCTCTCTCTTGCCTCTCTCACCTCCTAATAAGTTAGTGCAACTTTTTGAGAAAAAAATTATAAGTGTTGAAGGATTTTTCAACTTGTGATAGCTATTGATTCAATCACTAATCTTAATTGATTTGATTTTTTTGAAATACTTTTTTACTATAGATCTATTTAATAACTTTTCATAGCCATTTTTCATTTATGATTTGAATAAGTTTTGAATTAATTATGGTTTTTTAAAAGTTCAAGTGCATAGTTGTTTATTTTTCCTAATGGTGGTTGTTGGATCAAGGCTAACAAAGCAAGATAAGCTTCTTAACTTGATTTCATATTTTTCTTAAATAAATCTCTCTTAGCTTTCTATAGCCATTTTGCAATCATGATTTGAATATATAATAAATTAATTATGATTTTTTAAAGTTTAAGTACATAGTTTAGTAATTTCTTCCAATGGTAGTTGTTAGACCTCAACTTTTGGAAGCAAGATAAGCTCAAAACCTTGATTTAATTTTTTTTTATTATTATTATTTTATATATTAGATCTATTTATTAACTTTTTGTAGATAGATTGCACATCTCATTTAGAGTTGTAGGCTAAAAGTTATAATTTTTGGAAGTAGACATAATCTTATCACTATTAGTTGTATATTGTTTGCAGCAATTGATATTTACTTGATTTTTTACTATTTAATTAATCAACCATCCTAAGTTAATTTTAGATTAAAATTTTAAATTTAATTAGTTAATTAATTAATTAATTAATTAAATTTTTATATTTAAAATAAAATCATCAATTAATGTGGATTTATTTATCTCATAATTGGATAAAGTAATAAGCCATACTTGATTTACAAAGCTAAAAAATTTTTAACGAGTTCCATCAAACTTCCTTGAGAGGCTAATTTTTAATTCTTTTGCTATTAATATTGAATTATTGTCTCAAATATATACATCTTTTAGTAAAATAGACCTTGGTGATGGAGTTCCTAAAATGACTTATAATAATAGCTGAGGTGGTTCTACTCTTTGACTATTATATATGGTCATATAAAATTCTTTATTTTGCTTAGACAAGATCTTGGTCTTGACTTTCAATACTTCAAGAATATTTATAATTGAATCCAATTTGGCTTCTTTGAAATCTATCATATTAAATTCTTTATTTTATATCATAAAACTGGAAGAAGAAAAAATAAATACAAAAAAAATCAAAAATAATATTGTTCTAGAAAAGGATAACTTACAACCTATAGAGCACTATAATACTTCTAAGAAAAGAGATAATTTTCTCTCTATCCAAAAAGGCCAAGCTCTAACATTGTATTATATTAGTCTTCACAAATTGTTATAAATACACCACTTAAGTAAAACAAGACTCCAAAGTTTAAAGAATTGAAATAATAAATGTTCATTTTATATCACAAGCAAGAAGCTACATTAAGGCACAAGAACAAGACTAGAAGGTCCAAGCTAAGCCACGAGAATTGAATTGTTGAGATTGAGGATCCCTTTAGCCTTGGCTTTTATATATACTAGGTGCAAGGAAGCTCATTAAGGAGTTTCTTTGATGCTTGGAGGTGAAACAAGCCTAAGATCCTTCTATGACCATCTAAAATCTCCTAAAATCTTCTAGGACCTTCTAAAACCAAGTAAAATCTTCTATAATAAAATAAAATCTTTTAAAATCTTATAAGATTAAATAGATCCTTCTAGAATCTTTTAGAACCTTCTTCCATTATATATTTGTGATACTTATTGCATGAGATTTTTTATGATATTTGGCCATATTTAACTAATCTAAATTAAAATAATATCTTATATAGAGATTATTTTATACCTTTTTCAAAAATGAATTTATTTCTTAAAATCCAAACAATCTACAAATAAAAATCTCTTATCAAAAATAAAAAAGTTCAAATACTTTTAAACTAAGAAAAAAAAATACATATAAAAATTAGTTGTTTTTAAGAAAAAAAACCTTCCAAGGTCTCTAATTTTTAAGAATAGATGTTAATTTATTTAGAAGAGATGTAATCCAATTTTAGATTTTATAAACTTATAATTTAACAAACTATATATTATAATTTAATTTAAATTTAATTTAAACCTAGAAATTACTTCTAAAATTAAATTAAATTTAAAACTATTCTATACATATTTTAGAAGTGCTTAAATATAATTCATAACTTGCAATTTCATAGACTTGCAATTTTTTATATGCACATAGTCCAAATCATACATCTTGCTAATGAAATAAAAAATTTAGTTCTATAATAGATCTTGGATCTTGATTTATTTGGACCTTGATTTAATAGAGTTTAATTTTGATTAATTAAAGCAAATATATCAAAATATTAAATAAATAATTATAATACTACTAAAGATAGTTTCTTATTTTTTAAAATTTATAGACCAATTCAATTTTTAGATTTAGAAGAAAAAATCTTTTTTTTTATTATAGCATTCTATTATCTTAAAAAATAATAATAAATCATTGTTTAAAAGTAGCCATTATATGTAATAAATGTGTATTTTAGTCTTATTTCAACCAACAATAGATAGTGAGAATGATTTCTAAAAAAATTCTTGATTCTTTGAATATCATTTGATTATAAGAAGGCTATTATTTTATATTTTATATAGAATTCAATAAGAAAAAATTCCAAATTCTAATAAAGAAATCTATTTCAAACTTTATAAAAACATGTAGGAGGAATTAGATAAAAAATAGATATCATGAGGCCTAGATTCTATCTGTTTTGTTCTAATTTTTGACTTGGTGTTCTAATTTTATGATTAGGAATCTAAGTCTATATACAATCTAGCTATTATACGCCTATTACGGACATAAATTTTATTCTAATAATTATCTAGGTAACATGGATAGATAGAAGTAAGTAAAAATAGGTTAAATTAATAATATCTTGTAGAAAAGCTTCTCAGAAGCTTCATAGACACGGTTTTATCTTTAAGCATGTCTTTAGGTGATTGATAGGTTATAAACTTGGCCAATAAGTTAGCCACATATTGCACATATTGATAGCTTGTAGAACAAGCTAAGTACATGGTGCACATATAGGAAACTTATTTTGCAAGTTTAACATGTGTCTTGCAAATTAGACACGTGTTGGAGGTCTTATAGAATGTCACCACATTATCATGTAGTGACACAGCCATTAGGTGAAAGAAGGAAGGAATGATTAAAATATATAGGAGCTTAAATAGAAGTATTTTAAAAAATTATCTTAGAATTATAGATAATAGAAAAGAAAGTAGGAAAAAATTAAAAGGCTAATGTTGTCTTTTATAGAAGAGACTTCTACTTACTTTATATAGCCATAAATAAGACAAAATAAAGTATATTAGAAAAATAAATAATATAAGTATCTTTAGAGAAGAGTTAAGATGAGATTTTAGAAAATTTTATCTTAAAAATCTTAGAGTTGATACCCAAAAAGGACCAATTATGTGCTTAGGTCAGAATCAGAGCCTGAGGTACAAAATTGCATGCTTATGGCGGATCAAGGAGTCTTTGGCAGATCAAAGAATGGTATTAGAGACTAAACTTGAAAAGGTGTATTTTAATATTAATTTTAAGTGATTTGAAGAAGAATTAGCTTTGTAAGAGCTTTACAAAGTCAAGGTTGTATCAAGTGACTTTGGATCTTATGAAGTAAAGAAGGGTTTACAACTTTGAGCTTTCCAGGAGTTTAATATCAGATCTATAGATAAAATTTTGAAGGTTTTGAATAGAATTGTAGTTTATATATATTATAAATTTGAGCTAGATCAAACAATTAAATTTGGAGTTATTGGAATTCAAGTGTACTAAGGTCTCAAAAGTTGAAATTTGAAGATCAATAAGGATTTCTTAGATGTTTAGTAATTTGTCAGTTAGATTGAGGTGAGAGTTTTTTTTATGGATAATAGACAAGATCTCCTATTCATATATGAATTTTGAAATTGATTGAATAGTGTAAAGAGAAGTTATTTGTATTAAAAATTTGACATTAGGATTAGAGAAGGAGGGCGGCCGACACCCGAATAGAGATTTGATCATAACTTTTGTTGAATAATTTGGATCTCTTTCAAAATTTGTATGTGTGTTTTCAACTTCATTATTGAAAGATGGGAAAAATTTGGGCTAAGATTAATAGTTAGATTATTAGCCATTGTAGTATAAATCTGTTATAGGATTTGATTAGGATTTGTTAGGGTTTGAATAGAAATTGTTAGGATTTAGTTGGAATTTGTTAGGTTTTGGATAGGATTTATTAAGGTTTGTTTAGGATTTGGTTAAAATTTAGTTAGAGTATGACTAGAATTTGATTAAGATTTAGTTAGGATTTAGTTAAGATTTATTTAGGGATTGGTTAGGATTTATTTAGGATTTGTTTAGGATTTGGTTAGGATTTGGTTAGGATTTAATTAGGATTTGACAAGGATTTGACTAGGATTTGATTAAAGTTTGACTAGGATTTGATTAGGATTTAGTTAAAATTTGATTAAGATTTGAATAGGATTTAGTTAGGATTTGATCTAGGTGTTTAGGATTTGACCAAGGTTTGACTAGAATTTGATTAGGATTTAATTAGAATTTCACCAAGATATTTAAGATTTGATCAAAGTTTGATTAGGATTTATTTAGAGTTTGTTTAGGATTTAACCAAGATATTTAGAATTTATTTAGGATTTGATTAAGGTTGTTAGGATTTGACTAAGGTTTATTTAGAATTCGGTTAGGATTTAGTTAAAGCTTGACCAAGATTTGATTAGGATTTGATTAGTATTTAATTAAAATTTGATTAGAATTTGATTAGGATTTGATTAAGATTTGATTAGGATTTGACTAAGATTTGATTAGGATTTGGTTAGGATTTGACCAGGATTTGATTAAGATTTGGTTAGGATTTGACCAGGATTTGATTAGAATTGTTAGGATTTGATTAAGATTTGTTTAGAATTTGACTAGAATTTGACCACGGTATTTAAGATTTGACCAAGATTTGTTTAAGATTTGACTAAGATTGTTAGGATTTGATCAAGATTTGATTAGGATTTGGTTAGAATTTAATCAAGATTTGACCAAGGTTTGATTTAGATTTATTTAGAATTTGATTAAGATTGTTAGAATTTGATTAAGATTTGATTTGGATTTATTTAAGATTTGACCAAGATTTCACTAGATTTCTTTTAGAATTTTTGGTATATTCTTCTATAATTAATTCAAAAATCTAGTTAAACTTTTAATAATTGAATCATATTTGTCAATCTTAATTACAAGTTTATATAATTTTATTAGAGGTATTAGGACCTGTTATTGTTATTTTTTTTTTTATCTTCTACAGCCAAGTGCCAAATACATTCTCAAGCAGGACTTCATGACATATGATAACGTAACTCTTAGGTAGATAATATATAATAGAAATAAGAGTGAAGCCTTCTTCACTCTTATCAATGTCTTTTTTATTCTATCTTGTTTTAAGAATCTCTGGTCTTCTTGTCTTTGACAAGAGCCATTTTAATTTTAATATTAATCCATATTTGAGTGATATTTTATTCTTTTGAGTAACATAAGAGTATATTGATATTTTGTTCCTTTATGATTCATATCCTAAACAATTTGATAAGAGTGAAGATTCATTATTCTTATTTTTTGTTTAAAAAGTGAATAATTTACTTCATTTCTATTGTTATATTCAAAGATTGCGGATGATCCATCTTTAAACTAACATTCTTTGCTTTCTAATCTTAATTTTTTTTTTGAAAGAGAGTGGATCACTTTTCTTTAAAGAAATTTTTATTTGATATTAGAAGTTGTTAATTATCCTTCTGTAATTCAAATTGTAGAATTATTAAATTATCTAAGATAGAAGAAAAAATTATGAATGCTATACTTAGCTAAAGTGAAAATAGATTTGCAACTATCACAAATCTTTAAGAGCTTGTCAACACTCTTAGAGCAGAAATTTTACAAATCACTAATATCCGTCATGAAAGTATTATTCTTATATCTATAGAAGAAGTCCAAAGCCTATGCCAAGAAGTTGTATAGCTGAGAGAAGCAAGAAAATTAGCCTTACAATCAAATCCAAGAAGTCTTGCTTCTACAAGCACGAAAGAGGCAAAGATTAATATGCTTGAAAAGTTTTATGGAATAAGATCAAATTTTCAAGGATTTCTATAATAAATTAAGTTATATCTAAGGTTGCATCCTTTCCAATATTCTAATGGATTTATTCAAGTTAGATTCATAGATGCGCTTCTATTTAGAAGTGTTTTTTTTTTTTTTTTTTTTTTTTTTTTTTTTTTTTGCACCTTTAATAAAAAAAAGATTCATGACTTTTTTATGATTTAAATTCATTTCTCAAATTATTTATGGCCACATTTGGAGAAAGTGATCAAAAGAGGGTAGTAAAGATCAAGCTCTTATGTTTATGACAAGGATCATAATCAGCCACAACATATATTGTAAAATTTTAAAACCTTGTTTGTAATATACAGTGGAATGACAAAGCCCTTATCAATTAATTTTATTATAGATTGAAGGATAACGTTAAAGATTTATTATTAATAATATCAAAAGCTAATTCTTTAGAATAATTTATTATTTAAGCCATTGCATGAGATAATTGATTATTTGAAAGGTATCAAGAACATAGATTTGGTTGGAGAAGAACGAGTCAATTAATGACAACAACTCCTAAATTTTTAGAAACTTATTTGACTAAATCAAAACCAATACAAATTCATATAATATGTTTAAATCTTTCATTGAATAAGAAAAGACTCAATATTGTCAAAAGGATTTGTGCTTATATTGTGGAGACGCTAAGCACATTATTCAACATTGTCGAAAGAAATAATGCAATCACAAAATGAGGAGTATGGTTGCTAAAGAAGATAATGTGTCGAAAAACAAGTTTATCCAACTACAATAGAGACCGTGCAATTAGAATCATGTGCAATACCTTATAAAGGTCTTATTCTCTTCTCAAATCCCTCACCTTATTTTACAATAGATGTATTTTTAGGACCTAAAAATCACAAAATCTTTGCCTTATTAGATTTAGGAGCCTTAACTTGTTTCATAGACAAAGATTTTATCAAAAAATAATAAATATTTCTAATCAAAAAAACTAAATCTATATACATAGAAGTCATAGATGGTTGTTTGTTGTCTTCTATAGATATTATCTATAAGACTGTTCTTTTAGATGTAGCAATTAAAGGACATAATAGTGTAGTAATATTTAATATGATAAAATCTCCTTCTAATCTAGTTATTTTAGGATTATTATGGTTAAAAAAGTATAATCTTCAAATAATTTGGACTTCCTATAACCTTCACTTTTTTTATAATTTTATCTAGAAATCCGTTATTTAAGTAGATATACATAATTCTAGTATATCTAAATTCTTACTAATATGTGCAAAAGCTTTCATATATGTAGCAAAAGAAGTGTCATCTTTTGTTGTATATGCCACATCTATTTTTTATATTGAAAAGATCACAGAAAAACATAGCTAAGAATTTATATCGAAAAGACTCATGAAAACATAGCTAAAAATTTATATTGAAAAAGACTCAAAACTTGAACAAGAATTCTTTAGAGATAATTTATATTGAAAAGATTCATGAAAAACTCATGAAAAACATCATTAATAAAATATTGAATAAAAGAATAATGTATTTATAAGTCTAAAAGGCATGACATTATATTTAAAATGTCCATATAATTCAAAATGCAGTCTTCTATTCATCACTTTTTTATATGACCAAGTTATATGCCTTGCAGATCTATTTTTGATAGATCTTTGCTTAATTGAGTTGAATTTAAAAAGTCTCAAATCAAATTCAAAAAAATCTATTTTGATGGTAATCTCTAGTCCTCGATAACATGTCCGCATCTGGTGATTCCAGAACAACTATGGTCTTCTATTTCTATAGATTTCATCATAGATCTTCCAAGCTCAAGGTCTTATGACTCTATATTTGTGATAGTAGATCGGTTCACCAAGATGGCACATTTTGTGCCATACACAAAATCTATCACAGGCGAAGAAACATCTAAGCTTTTGTTTGATAATATCTATCGCTATCATGGATTATCTAAGGATATTATATCAGATAGGGGAATTCAATTTGTATCAAGATTTTGGAGAACCCTTTTCAAGATCTTAAAAGTGGACATAAAGTTATCTTCAACTTTTCATCTTCAAATTAACGGACAAAAGAATGCATGAATTATGACTTAGAGCAATACTAAGGTATACCATCAATTATCAACAAGATGATTGGATAGCTCTTCTGCCATTGGCAGAGTTTGTTATAATAATATGATACATTCTTTTATACAACAAACACCTTTCTTTGCCAATTATGGTTACCACTCACGACTTGATGCTTTTGACTTTTCAAAAATTGATAATCTAGTGGCAAAATATTTGGCAAATTGTTTGTCTAAGCTACATGCATTAATGAAGGTTCAATTAAAAGAAGCTGAAGAATGACAAAAAATAAATGCAGATGCATATCGCAAGGAACAACCACAATTCAACGTAGGGGACAAGGTATAGTTACTTCATCACAATATCAAGACTACTCGTCATTGTGATAAATTGGACTATTGTAGGCTTGGACTTTTTTCTATTTCTGAATAAATCAATCTAGTTGCATATTGATTATATCTACCAAAGTTCATGAAGATCCATTCTGTATTCCACATATCACTACTTGAGTCGTACAAGACAGTGGATACAGAAGGAAGAAGACAAATGCCACCGCCTCCTATAGAAATAAACAGTGATGAAGAATTCGAGGTTGAAGAGATTTTAGATTTAAGGCAGCGTCAAAATCGACTACAATATCTTGTACATTGGCTCGGATATGATATTAGTGAACGCACATGGGAGCCATCTAAGAATCTAGCAAATGCATCAATAAAAATCAATGCATTTCATCGATGACATCCATCAAAACTAAGATAAAAAATCAAGAAAATCTTTGCTATAAAGCAAAATAGATTCTATAGAGGTTTCATCCTACCTTGTATCATTGTTTGTTATTTCCTTAGATTTCTTCATGCTAAAAAGATGGAGGATCAACAACCAACAAATTCAGCTCAAGAGCCATCATTTGCTAATTTATTGGACAAGACATTACAACTATCACAACCTTCAAGATGACGGAATAGAGATGAAGACCTTTTAGAACGACATGTCGTTTCTCGGATTGATGGCAAAATACAAAGTGTTTGATATTACAACCTTAGAAGGGACTCTTGATGTTTGGGGATACTTTTAGAGGTAGGAACTACTCTTGATGGAATTCCTAATGTTTTCTTTGAAGGGAGTTATGAAGGCCTCAACAATAATCAAATAATAAGGTGGTCCTCTCGTCCCGGTATAGGACATTATCGATGGCTGAAAGGACCTATCAACTACCTTCAAAGAGAACAAAGATCAGAGTATGTGGCAAACACAATTTGACGTATCTTGGACTTTCTCAACATGTAATCACCGCTCCTTATGGAACTTGTCCCTAGAAGGGGGGATAATGTCGCGGACATAAGATTTATTCTAATAATTACCTAAGTAATATAGACCAATAGAAATAGGTAAAATAAGTTGATTAGATAATATCTGATAGACAAGCTTCCTAAAAGCTTCATAGACGTGGAATTAC
>JAWRVF010001797.1:0-41896 GCA_036785485.1 Physcomitrellopsis africana | reverse complement strand
AAGATCCACCCTGTATTCCACGTGTCTCTTCTTGAACCATATAAGACAGTGAACATACCAAGAAGAAGACAAGTGCCACCTCCTCCTATAGAAGTGAACAATAATGACGAATTTGAAGTGGAAGAAGTCTTAGATTCAAGGCGGCGCTGAAATAGGTTGGAATATCTTGTTCATTGGCACGGATACGATATTAGTAAGCGCACATGGAAACCAGCAAAAAATCTGGCGATTGCAGCGAGGAAAGTGGAGACCTTTCATCAACAACATCCATCGAAACCAAGATGAAGACTTTTCCTATAAAAGAAACAAGATGTAGGCAAGATAACATTCAACTTTCTATCCTTGTTTGTAGCTTCTTTGTATTTTGTGATGCTAAGGAGATGGAGAATCAACAGCCAGCGGATTTGACTCAAGAGCCTTTATTTGCTGACCTACCGGACGAGACATTGCGACGGTCACAACCCTCAAGACGACACAACCGAGATAAAGATCTTCAAAAATGACATGTTCTTTCTCGAATAGATGGCGAGATACAACGTGTTTGGTATCACGACCTTGGAAGAGATTCTCAATGTTTGTTGATTTTATTGAAGATAGGAACTACTCCTGACAATGTTCCAGATGTGATATTCGAAGGAAGTTATGAAGGTCACAACAATGATCAAATAATAGGATGGTCTTCTCGCCCTGGAATGGGACACTATCGATGGCTGAGAGGACCCATCAATTACCTTCGAAGAGAACAAAGATCAGAATATGTGGCAAATACTATTCGCCGCATCTTAGACTTTCTACACATGTAATCACCACTCCTCGTGGAACTCGTCCTTTAAAGGGGGGGTAATGTCACGGACATATACATAGTTACTTATATGATCAGATAGAACTAGATAAAAGAAGATAAAAGCAGGTTAATTCCATAATATCTTTAGAGAAACTTCCTAGAAAACTTCACGCTGCTTTGACTTTATAAGTGTCCATAGTAGACTTTTGGATTAGAAACTTGGTCAATAAGTTAGCCACATGTCGCACATGTTGGTAGCTTGAAGACTAAGCTAAATACATGGTGAACATATGGAAAACTTGCCCTGCAAGTTCGACACGTGTCTTGCAACTTGGACACGTGTCTTGTAAATTGGATACGTGTTGGAGGTCCTATAGAACGTCGCCACTTAGCCCTTAGGTAGATAGTATAAATAGAGACAAGAGTGAAGTCTTCTTCACTCTTATCAACTCCTTTCTTGTTTTTAGTCTAGTTCAAGGGTCTCTAGTTTTCTTGTCTTTTGGCATTAGCCTTCCAGTTTCTTTTTAATATATATATTTCTTTATATTTATTTCTTTGAGAGAGGTCTCACTTGTTTATTTGACTTCATCTAATTATTGTCCTTGATACATGGCCCAATGATTCCAAAGTCTTGAATCTCTCTTCTAAGGCACCAATCTTGGCCTTAGCTTCTTTTCACTAGTAGAAGAAAGATACTTCTCTTGCTGCAAAAAGAAATAGTGGTCATCATTGTTGTTGAGCTTATTATAGTGAGAGTACTTCAATTGCTTATACTTTGCTTTCTCCCAAACTTTTTTTTTGCCTTGATTACCTCTATCTTTGATTTGGACTTCTCTACACCCTGATCTTTTTTTTTTTTAGAATAGATTGAATCACCTTTGATATAACGTATTTCTTTATAAGTCCAATAGTGGAATATCGTCTCAGATTGAACTTTTTACAAATTGCTAGTAGTAATAATGGTCTTCTTAGGCTTTGACACATCCATCATCAATGCTATTATGTTTGTGGTATTATATTGGTAAAGAACACAATCATACTTCTCAACTTTAGCAAATATTTAAGCCAATATAGCCTTGCTATTAAAATTAAAAATGATCCATAGTGTAGCCAAATTCAACAACCGCTTATCAATCTTTAACAAAAAGATCTTTATTAACTAGCTCTCAAAAAATACATCTCCTAATTCCATTATAAACTATGTTAAACGCATATACATTGTATGGAGAGTATCTTCCTTCTTCTATCAAAAGTCTTAAATGCGCTATATTTGATTGTATCTGAATCCTCCATACTCTATCTCTAAGTGTGTATTGAAGAAACAAAGTGGCTTGAAAAGTGGTGGCTCTCTAACAGTAACTAAAGTTGCTTGCATGGCTTGAGCCATCTGTGACATAACAAGTGGTGTATTTCTTCCTTGAGGCATAACAATGTTTTTTCTTTGGCATCACCAAAAGATGAGCCACCTTCTTCTTTAGGCTATTTAATAAAAGAAGGAAAGAAACTTGCTACTACCCCCTCCTTAATAGCAATAATCAATTCTACATTGTCCTTCTAATAAATCTTTATTTGATATAGCTTGACAACATGATCTTTTGTGTAATGCTCATAAGTCTAAAAAGCCTCATATTCTAGATACTATGGTAGTAATTCAAAGACATACCACTCATTGAAATTGGAGGACTGCTAGAGCTTCTTTTTTATCAAAGTTTAGAATTTGAGCTTCTAATTGGATAGAAAAATGCTATTAGTCCATCCAAAAATTGATCCTACACTATACTATAAAAATTATCCTCCATCTAGCCAAATGTGCCCACATTCCAAATCTAAAGTCTATGGTTGGTGTCCAATACCAAAATAGGCTCTAAAGCCTTATTGATATTTAATCTTGGTCCAAACTCTACAATGTGGTCACTCTCTGAATAATTTGGTGAAGCAGATTGATAATATTGATTTTTGATTTGCACCATAAACTTGACTATTAAAAATTAAAAATTATCTAAGGCTTAAAGGCAATCTACACCTACAATCACCATCAAACCTTGTGGTGCATTAGTCATTACTTCTAGCTACCATAGATCCAACAACTACCTTACAGAAAAGTCTTATTATCTATTAATCCGACTTCACCACTATAATACATCTATAACAAATAATCTATAAACAATACAAAATAGAGCAACACCAAAAATCTTCAGCAATAATGCTTGTCACAAGAAAAGGTACCAAAGACAAACTCTAAAAAATAAAAACTAGATCCTCTTTTCCATACAATAAACTGTAAAATTCAAAAGTGTGAATTAGAACCACTGGCACATGCTTGCGATGGATGGTCACTAAAATTATATGAACTTACAACATTTATAAAGAAAAATAGTACAAAAATATCATAATATTTTAATAAGTATAAATTAAAAATATTAGAATATAATAAATTCTAATAATTTATATACTTCAAATTTTAAATTTTTTTAGATAATTTAGAATTTAAAAATATCTTTCAGCAATTAAAATAAGCCATTTAGAATTAAAATAAAATTTGAAAACAAAACCAATAGCTTCATTGAATTCCTTACAAAATTTTACATAAAATTGATACAATTTTTATTCAATTTCCAACTAAATTACTTTCAAAATTTAATTTCAAAATATTTTTATTTTATTGTAGATAAAAATAGTATAGATGAAGCCTTTACGCATGAAACTAATATGAATAAAGCTCTATAGATGAAAATATGATAGATGAAAAATTACAAATGAAAACTATAGATAAAAATTATAGATGAAAAATTACAAATGAAAACTATAGATAAAAATTATAGATGAAAAATCTTAGATAGATAAAATTATATTCCAATAGAGGTTGCAGTTGGTTGTTGGCAATTTGCTTCCAAATACAAAAATTAATATAGAAGTTACAAAAAATATCCGTTTTAGACACAATATTTTTATAATTTTATAATACAACTTCTATTCTATCCATACCTTTTACTATCTAAGTACTTTTTTAAAATTTTAGAGCACTTTTAAATTCAAAATAAAATAAAAATTTAGAAAAAAAAAGAAATTTTGTCAAGTATGAAAAAAACAAATCTAACACTAATCAAGTGCCTCTCACTCCACCAAGGGAGAATCAAAGAATACAAGAAGGTGTGGAAAGCAAGAGTCTTTATTAAATGGCAAAACCACCATTTCCAAGCAAAAATTATCAACCATCACTCTCCAAATCTCTTACAAAACTTGACTTGATAAGAATGTCAAGTCAAGGAGGATTTCTCCACTATACATTCAAATCCTAGGCAGATGAAATTATTTGCCAAATAAAAAGTATAAGAATGGATAAAATACCAATAAATACAAAATAAATAAGCAAAATATAAGCTAATCTATTCAAGTAATATTTTGATGCAATGAGGCACCTGATATAATATACTGTGACATAAACAAAGATTTTGTCATAAAATAAAATATATCTTTAATTAAAAAAGTTAAATCCATATATGTAGAAGTCATAGATGATTGTTTGTTGTCTTTTAGAGATATCATCCATGAAATTGTTCTTTTAGATGTAGCAATTAAAAGATATAATAACATAGTAATATTTAATATGATTAGATCTTCTTTCAACCTAGTTATTTTAGAATTATCATGGTTAAAAAAGCATAATTTTTAAATAGATTGAACTTCTTATAATCTTAATTTTTTATATAGTTTAATCCAAAAATCCATTAATCAAGTGAAAATATATAAGTCTAGTACATCCAAATCCTTACTGATAGGTGCAAAAGCTTTTATACATGCAACAAAAAAAATATCATCTTTTGTTATATATGCCATATTTTGGCCCTTAGAAGTTTCAGACAACAACTTTGTTAGATTCGGGGACATTTGCTTCTTTTGTAGATGAAACATTCACTAAGCTTCACAATATTTTTTTAGTATAAAAATCCAAACCTATTCATGTAGAGGTAATAAATAGACGACCTTTATCCTTTGGTAGTATCACCCATGAAACCACTCCTATAGAAGTGTCATTCAAAGATCATAGAAGCAAGATTGTATTCAACGTTATTAGGAATCCTTCAAACCCTGTTATTCTTGGACTATCTTGATTGAAAAAGCATAATCCATCTATAGATTGGAGATTGCAAAGAGTAATATTTTCTATAGAGATCCCTGCGAAAAAAATTATAAAAAGCCACAAATTGGTAAACCTTTATTTATTGGAGCAAGGACTTTTATCAGATCCGCTAAAGAAGATACATCATTTGTTATTTATGCAACTCCAATTAAAGAAGATATGACTTCATCGACAAGTATTCTAGAGCAATATAACAAATTTTAAGATATTTTTTAAAAGAAGAATATTGATATATTGTTGGAACACTGACCCTATGATTGTATTATAGATCTTCAAAAAGAAACACAACCATCTTTTGGCCCAATCTATAATCTTTCTTAAAATGAGCTTTTGGTATTAAAAGATTATATTGATAAATTTTTTGCAAAGAACTTCATCAAGCATTCAAATCTCCAATAGATGCACCCCTATTTTTTGTAAAGAAGAATGATGGTTCCTTATATATATGCATTGATTATTAAAAATTGAATAAAATAATGATAAAAAAATTATTATCTACTGCCGTTAATTTCAAGACTATTGGAACAATTTAACTAAGCCAAGATCTATACTGAGATAGAACTTTGTAGAGCATACAACTTGCTACAGATCAAAGAAGGAGATGAATGGAAGACTATATTTCAAACAAGGTATGGACATTTTGAATATAATGTCATACCCTTTGGACTAACAAATGCACCTGCTATCTTTCAATATTTAATGAATGATATCTTTCAAGAATATTTAGACAAGTTTGTGGTGATCTACCTTAATGATATCTTGATCTACTCAAAAAATTTGGAGGAATATGAGCGGCATATCAAGTTGGTATTACAAAAGCTACGAGATACATGTTTATATGCCAAATCAGAGAAATACGTATTTCACCAACCTAAGATGGAATTTTTGGGATACATCGTATCTACTAAGGATTTATTAATAGATCTCAAGAAAATAGAGACAGTTATATAATGGGCCATTCTGAAGACTGTGAGAGATGTACAATGTTATTTTAGATTTGCTAACTTCTATTGGATTTTCATAAAAAATTATTCTCAAGTTATTGTCTCTCTTATTTGATTGACATGTAAGGACAAGTTAGAATGGGGGCTTCAAGCAAAAAAGGCATTCTAAGACCTCAAGATGGCATTTACTACAGTCCAATATTGATACATCCAAGTTTTACAAAGGCATTCTACTTGGAGACTGATGCTTTAGATTTTGTATTATCGGCCGTACTTTCACAAATGAGTATAGACAATAAACTCCATCCTATTGTATTTTATTCTTGAAAGTTTTCTACTGCCAAAATTAATTATGAAATCTATGATACAGAGTTTTTTGCTATTGTGGATTCTTTTCAAGAATGGCATCATTTTTTTGAAGGAGCAATGCATCTTATAACTGTATATATAGATCACAAGAACTTAGAATATTTTATGTCAACTAAAGTTCTTAATCACCACCAAGCTCGATGGAATATGTCGCTATCTTGATTTAATTTTATGATCACTTATTGTCCTGGGAAGCAACAAAGATTATTTGATGCTCTATCAAAAAGATCATATCTTGTACCAAAGCTAGGAGAGGCAACGTTTGATTAACAATATACAACTTTGTTAAAACCACAGCAATTTTGCCTTTGTGTCACTATTACATTGGCATTTATCGATTCTAGTTTCCTTAATGAAGTGCATGCTACAATTATTAATGATGTTTTAGCCTTTGATAGCAAGCATCATTTGAAAAAAATATTGATAAATTCAAATTTGAGAAAGACCTTCTATACTTTGAAGAATGTTTGTATATCCTAGAAGGACCAACACAACTACGCATTCTTCAATCTTGCCATGACTTTCCTACTACAGGTCATTTTGAATTTAACAAGACCTTGGAACTTATTTTCTAAGATTTTTGATGGCCTGAAATGTAGAAGGCAGTGAAGGACTTTTTGTTCTCTTACGACATATATTCAAGGTCCAAAAATCCTCAACATCATTCTTATGGACTTTTACAACCCTTGCCAGTTCCAAGATGGTCATGGTCTTCTGTTTTGATAGACTTCATCACAGATCTACTGCCATCCAATTCATTGGATAATATCTTTGTAGTCGTTAATTGACTTACATAGATGGCTCATTTCATCCCTTGCAAAAAGACTACGTCTAATGAAGAAATGGCAAGGCTCTTTTTCGATAATATATATTCATATCATGGCCTATTAGATGATCTTATATCCAATTGAGGATCTCAATTCATATCTAAGTTCTAGAAATATCTTTTTGAAATATTGAAGGTGGATATTAAATTTTCTTTGGCTATCGAAGGTTGGAACCATTTTCTATCTAGAAGCAAATCAATCTAGAGGCATATTGCTTAGAATTACCATCTGCTATGAAGATACATCCAACTTTATATGTCTCTCTTTTAGAACCTTATAGGGAGTCATATATTGCAGAAAGGATACAAAAATTATTGCCTAGTATCGAAATTGAAGACCATGAAGAATATGAGGTTGAAAAGGTACTTGATTCATGGCAAAGGTGGAGCAAATTGGAATATCTTGTTCATTGGCAGGGCTATGATATTAATTAGTATATATAAGATTGGGCTACAAATCTCACCTATGTGCCTTAAAAGATACAAGAATTTTATTAATTCTATTCCTATAAATTCAAACATATTCAATGATAATTTCTTAATAAAGATTGGATTCAAGGAATAGTCATAAAAAAAGAGAGAGTTAAACTAAAATCTACATTTGTATGTAATTATCTATTCTAAGATAGAATAGAGTAATAGAAGCAAGTTAGTCACCATATCAAACCTTCAAGCATTGAAAGAACAAGACTCAAAAGATTTGTTTGTCATGCAAGCTTTAAATAAATCAGTATTATTTTTATAACCTTCAATTGAACGAAGTAAGGAAAATACATTTCAACGCCAAGTATGACCTAAGTTGGAGCCATTAGAAACAAGACCCAATTATACAAGTCTCAATTCCAATATTTGAGTTTTAGTGATATTGTTCGAACTTGAAAAGATAAATCTTCTTAGTCTTAAGATCTTATTTGGAGGATGTTTCGAAAGCCATAATGAAGATCAGATCCTTAGGTGAGATGTTTCAACAACGGAGGTACTAATTCAAGGCCATAAGCAATTTCTTTGAGGATTAGTAGAATCCATTGCTCAAGAATATAGAACAGAATACATAGCTTTATTAATGTAGCATATTCTTGATTTCTTATATATATAATAAGTTTGAGCTCCTTTTGGGACTAGTTGTAAGAAAAGGGAGTAATATTAGAGAGATATACTTTAGAGGTTCACAAAACCTTCTAGAATATTTTAAAAGCTTCTTTATTAATAAAAGTCGGTCCAAAAGTTTCTTTGTTAGTGGAAGGAGCTCAAGAAGCTTCTCAATTAGTGGAAGGAACTCAAATAGCTTCCCAATTAGTAGAAGGAGCTCAAGAAGCTTCCCAATTTGTAGAAGCTACTCTAGAAGCTTCTTAATTTGATGGAAGCTATTCAAGAAGCATCTTTGACAAGAATATATATAGGAATCGAGGCTGAAGAGTTCTTCAGTCTCAATAATACATCTCTTGGAATTCTAACTCGTCTTTCTTGGTGTTGTTTGTATATTCATATGCTTAATTCAAGTTCTTATTGGTTTCTTCTTGAAACCTTGTCCTGATTCAAGTCTCTTGTTCTATATTCTTGTCTCTTTGACAATTGCTATCTTTTTCTAACCTTGTATCATGAATATAAGATTCATTTCAATAATTATTTAATTAATATGGATAGATAGAAATAGATAAAAATAGATTAATTTGATAATATCTTATAGAGAAGCTTTCTAAAAACTTCATAGATGTGGATTCACCTTTATACATGATTATAAGTGATTGGTAGATTAGAAAATTGGCCAACAAGCTAGCCATGTGTTGCACATGATAGCTTGTAGAACAAGCTAAGTACGTGGATCACATGTAGGAAACTTATTTTGCAAATTTGACATGTGTCTTACAAATTAGACACATGTTGGACATCCTACAGAATGCCACCATATAGCTCCTAGGTAGATAGTATATATAGAGATAAGAATGAAGCCTTCTTCACTCTTGTCAAATTTTTTCTTGCTTCTAGTCTAGTTCAAGAGTCTTTTATATTTTTTAGTCTTTGGCAATAGCCATTCTAGTTTCTTCTTAAATATACATACTTCCTTATTTTTATATTGTCATTTTCCTTTGACATAGTTTTTATTAATTTATGCATTTATTTTAATTTGTATTCTTGATAATTTGACAAGAGTGAAGATATTATATCAGAGCTTTGTCTTTTCTTGATTAAGAATGGATTACTCCTTTTTCTTGATAAGACATAAGCATATTAGAAGTTATGGATTATCCACTTTTAAACTGATATTGTTCCTAGAATTTTTTTTCTTTTGTTTTTGAATATTTTATTTTGTGATGAGAGTAAATATTTTTTCTTTTCTATTGTATTATTATGACAAAGCTTATTGAAATGAAGAGCACAATGGTACAATTGCAATAGAAAATGAGAGAGTTAATGCTTGCAATGCATCAATTCAATATACCACCATAAGGAGTATTAAGATCAACATAAAGTGAAGGTATAGAGATGATCAGAGCTACTTCAAGCTATACCACTTTACCTATGATGGAACACCATTCAAGCATTAAGAAACCAAAAATTAATTTGTCAAAGAAATTTGATAGTACAAAATCTAAGTTTTAAAGATTGATCAATCAAGTACAATTGATGATTGAACTTCAACCTCAAAGTTATCCAACTGAAGGATCTTAAGTCAGGTTTATTAGAACAATATTTTCAGATTTTGCTTTATTATGGTTTTTATCTTTTTTTGAATGATGTGATCCAATATTAGAGAATTTGGAGATATTTTTAATAGAATTTCAATCTATATATAGAGAATATAATGCAATTTGTATTACAACCAACAAAATTTGTATCTTACAATAAGGCAATTGATTAGTGATATCATATGCTTCACAATTTTAACAATTAGTGATTGATACCAAGTGGGATGATGCTGCATTCATTAGCTAATTTTTCTATAGATTATAATATGAGGTAAAAAAATTAATGCTTAACTTATCCGATCCTTAGATATTGAGCCAAGCAATTGACTTTGTTATGAAGTGTGACAATCAGCTTTTTAAATTTTGATCTAAGAATCACACAAGAAAGCCCCAAAATTATTATAATATAATAGCAATACCAACGTCTTCTCAATACATGCATTTTGAAATAAAAGACATGAAAATTGACATAATATGTTTCAAACTTCTTACTAAATAAAAAAACATTCGTCATTGTTAAGAAGGATTATACTTATATTATAGAGAATCTAAGCACACTACTCAATATTGTCCAAAAAAATAACACAACTACAAAATAAAAAGTATGGCTATCAAAAAAAATAATATGTTAGGAAATGAATTTGTCTAACTACAATAGAGACTGTGTAGTTGAAATCTTGTACAACTCCTAGTAAAAATCATATTCTCTCTTCAAAATCCTCTCTTTATTTTATAATAGATGTATATTTGGAACCTAAAAATTATAAAGCCTCTGCCTTGTTAGATTCAAGAACCTCAACATGTTTTTTAGATAAAGAATTTATTAAAAGTCATAGAATATCTTTTGTATAGAAAACCAAACGCATATATGTAGAAGTTATAGATAATTATCTATTGTCTTTTAAAGATATTATTCATAAAATCCTTCCTATGAATATAATAATAGATAGTCATAATAGTTACGTAATCTTTAATATAATTAAATTTTCTTCTAATCTAATCATTTTAGATTTATCATGGCTAAGAAAGTATAATCCTTGAATAGATTGGATTTTTTGTAGACTTGATTTTTCTCAAAGCATACATAAGAGTTGTATTAATTAAGTGAAAAGCCATAAGTCTAATATAGTAAAACTTGTACTTATAGATACAAAAGCTTTTATGAATGCAACAAAAGAAAGATCATCTTTTGTTATTTATGCTACACTCATTTTTAATGGTGGAAAGACTTCAAGTGGCATTCCAAGCCAATATCAAGATTATTAAGACGTTTTTGAGAGGAAGAATACTAATATTCTTTCAAAATATCATCTATATGATTATTCAATCAATTTCAAAGAAAGAGCTCAACCTCTATTTGGACGAATCTATAGTTATCATAAAATGAATTGGTTGAACTTAAGAAATATATTAATGAAAACTTAGCCAAAAATTTCATATGTAATTCAAAATCCCTAGCAATAGCTCCTATCTTGTTTATAAAGAAAAAAGATGGATTATTACAAATGTGTGTAGATTATTGAGGGTCCAATAAGATTACCATCAAGAATATATACTTTCTATCTTTGATATTTAGACTTTTTAATCAACTAAATCAAGCTAAGTTCTATACAAAAATAGATCTACAAAAAACATATAATTTAGTATACATTAAAGAAGGAAATAAATGAAAGATTGTATTTTGAACAAGATATGGACATTTTGAATATAATATCATGTATTTTGAACTTACAAATGTACTTAGAAATGATGTTTTTTGTGAGTTTCTTAATGATTTTGTTGTTTGCTATTTAGATGATATCTTGATCTACTCTAAGAATACAGAAGAATATGAACTTCATATTTGTCATGTATTACAAAAACTTAAAGATGTAGGATTATATGTCAAGATGAAAAAGTATATATTTCACACTACTTAAATTGACTTTTTAGGATACATCATTTTGAATGATGGTCTTAAAATGGATCCTAAGAAAGTTCAGACAATCATGGATTAGAAGATTTCAAAAATAATAAGGGATGTGTAATACTTTTTGAGATTTGTCAATTACTATTGAATCTTTATCAAGAACTTTTTTCAAGTTGTAGCTCTATTTACACGTTTAATTTGTAAGAACAAACTCGAGTGGAATATAGAAGTAGAAACATCATTTGAAGCTTTGAAGATAACTTTTATTTCTGCACCAATCTTGTATTGTATCAACTTATCCAAGGCATTTTTTATAGAAACAGATGTATGAGACTTTGTTTTGGGCATGGTATTGTTATAAATGGGAGTAGATGACAAATTCCACCTAGTAATTTTTTATTCTAAGAAATTTTCAATAGCAGAGATCTACTACAAAATCCATGATAAAGAACTTCTTGTAATTGTGGATTCTTTTCAAAAATGGTGTCATTATCTAGAAGGCACTTCTAGTCTAGTTACCATATATATAAATCACAAGAACCTTGAATATATCATATCAATCCGCATATTAAAATATCATCAGACTTGTTTGAGCATGTCTTTGTTAAGATTTGAGTTCATTATCACTTATTGGCGAGAAAAAAAATAATATCTATCTAATGCCCTTTCTAAATATTCATATCTTGTACCAAAAGAAAGAGATTCAGCTTTTAATTAATAAAGAATAATCCTCTTAAAGTTGGAGTAATTTCATCTTCAAGCATTGAAATCAACATTGATTATTGATTCAACTTTTGTCAAGCAAGTCCAATTTGATATGTCTTTAGATCTTTTTATTTATGAAACTAAGAATAATTCATCTAAATCTCATGATATTTCTAAATTTGAGTTGAAGAATAATCTATTCTATTTCAAAAGATATCTACATATTTTAGAAGATGAAGCATGATTACGTGCTCTTGAAGCATGTCACAACTTCCTTGCAACAAGACATTTTAGATATAACAAGATTTTGGAGCTAATATCAAGAGATTTTTGGTGGCCTCAAATGTGAAAGGTTATTAAAAAGTTTGTATAATCATGCGATATTTGTTCAAGATTAAAAATTCCTCGTTATCGATCTTACAGACGTCTTCAATCATTACCTATATTAAGATAATTTTGATCTTTTGTTTCTATGGATTTTATTATGGATCTTCCAAATTCAAGTTTATATGGCTTTATATTTATAATTGTAGATTGTTTCATCAAGATGGTCTATTTTGTGCCATGTACAAAATTTATTATAGATGAAGAAACATCTAAACTCTTCTTTGATAATATCTATCGCTATTATGGATTACCAAGAGATATTATATCAAATAGAGAGATTCAATTTATATCAAGATTTTGAAAAATCCTTTTCAAAATATTAAAAATAGATATAAAACTATCTTCAGCTTTCCATCCTAAAATTGATGGACAAACGGAATAGATAAATGAAGTTTTAGAGCAATATTTGAGATATACCATCAGCTATCATCAAAATGATTGGATAACTCTTTTGCCATTAGCAAAGTTTACTTATAATATTTCAGTACATTCTCCTACTCAACAAACTCCATTCTTTGCAAATTATTATCATCCATGACTTGATACTTTTGACTTTTTAAAAGCTGATAATCATATATCAAAAGATTTGGCAAATCAATTGTTAAAGCTACATGCAACAATAAAGGCACAATTAAAGGAAGCTTAAGAATAAGAAAAGATCAATGTAAATATATATTATAAAAAATAGCGTTAATTCTAGGTAGGCGATAAGATATGGTTACTTTGTTGTAATATTAAGACTGTTCATCCTTGTGACAAGCTAGATTATTATAGGCTTGGACCATTTTCAATTTATGTATAGATTAATCTAGTAGCATATCAATTATGCCTACCAAAATTTATAAAGATCCATCTTTTATTTCATATATTACTACTTGAGTTATACAAGACAGTGGATATACGAGGAAGAAAACAAATGCCATTGCTTCTTATAGAAGTAGACAACAATGAAAAATTTGAGATGGAAGAGGTCTAAGATTCAAGATGGCATCAAAATTGGCTGAAATATCTTATATATTGGTGTAAATAAGATATTAGTGAATACACATGGGAGCCATATAGAAATATAATAAATACATTAGCAAAAGTCAATGTATTTTATTGATAACATCTATTAAAATCAAGATAAAGAGCCAAGAAAATCATTGCCAAAAAACAAAGCAAGTTCAATAGAGGTTTTATTTTACCTTGTATCATTGTTTATTATTTCTTTGAATTTGGAAAATCAACAACTACCAAAATTAGCTCAAAAATCACTGTTTGCTGACTTATTGGACGAGACATTACGACTATCATAACCTACAAGACTACAAAATAGAGATGAAGATTTTCAAGAACAACATGTTCTTCTTTGGATTGACGGCAAGATACAACATGTTTAATATCACAACTTTGGAAGAGACTCCCGATATTTGGTGATACTTTAGAGGTAGAAACTATTTTTGATGGTATTCTAAATATTTTCTTTGAAAGAAATTATAAAGGCCTCAACAATGATCAAATAACATGGTGGTCCTCTGACCTTGGTATAGAATACTATTGATGGCTGAGAAGACCTATCAACTACCTTTGAAGTGAATAAAGATCAAAGTATGTAACAAATATAATTTGACATATCTTGGACTTCTTCAACACGTAATCACCGTTCTTTGTGGAATTCGTCCCTAGAAGGGGGAATAATATCACAGACATAAGATTTATTCCAATAACTATCTTATTAGTATAGATAAATAGAAATAAATAAAAGTAGATTAATTTGATAATATCTTAGAGAGAAGCTTCCTAAAAGCTTCATAGATGCAGATTCACCTTTATACATGTCTATAGGTGATTGGTAGATTAGAAACTTGATCAATAAGCTAATCACATGTTGTACATATTGGTAGCTTATAGAACAAGCCAAGTACATGGCACTTATGTAGGAAACTTATTTTGTAAGTTTGACATGTGTTTTGCAAATTAGACACACGTTGAAGGTCCTATATAAGACCGCCACATAGCTCTTAGATAGATAGTATATATAAAGACAAGAATGTAGCCTTCTTCATTTTTGTCAATTCTTTTTTCGTCTTTAGTCTAGTTTAAGAATCTTTTGTATTTTTTAATCTTTGGCAATAGTCATTTCAATTTCTTCTTGAATATACATACTTCTTTATTTCTATGCTGTTATTTTTCTTTGACATAGTTTTTACTAATTTATGCATCTATTTCAATTTGTGTCCTTGACACCTTGACATTAATCTTTCAACATCAATATCTTCTTTTTTGTACCATTCATATGTTTTAAAATTTTATAAAAATATTAAAAACTAAGTTAATTATTAGCTTGAAAAAAAATTATTCTAATCTAATTAATAGATTGCTCAAAATCATAAAAATCCTTATTGATCTTTAAAATATAATTTCTAAGATCTTAGCTCATTTAAACTCTGATAATTTTTGACCTAACTATTAGATTAAGCTTACATATATAATAGACATTTAATACAACTATAGTCACAAATCTACAAGTTTTTACTTGTAGATCTACTACATAACTTTTAATATATTCAAAAATATAAATCCATTTTATTTTTCAATAATTAAAATTATCCAAATAGAACCCTAGCTTTGCATAATTCTCACAAAATCACTACAAACTCAAAATCCTTAAAACTAATGCTCAAAGAAATCCTATCAAGTTTGCTCTCAAATCCCATTCTCAAAGCAACCAAAAAACTCCTATCTATCATAGATATATGGTTTTGTGTCTTAGAATTTGATTTTAATCCTAATTCACAATTGGATCTTTTTAGATATTAATCTAAGGTTTATTTAGATAATTTTTTGCTGAAACCTATCCTTTACTTTGATCTTAACATGCCTATAGTAATATTTTTGCTAATCTACCTTATTTTGTCTTGTTTATGGTCCTACAAAGTAAATAGAAGTATTTTTTTATAAAAAGATAATATTAATATTAAATATATTTATTTTAGAAATAATATCTTATAATTTAATCTTTAATTAAGTTTTTCTATAATATATGTTTTCTTATACTCTTTCATCCTATAGCTATGTTATAATATGAAATTAGTGTCTAAAAGAGCTTAAGCTAAAAATTCACAAGTTGAAGTTTTAACAAGTATAGGAAGTTTAAAATGAGATATAAGATCTAGTAGTAGTATGAGATTTGTATTTGATAGTTGTGATTTAGAGTTATCTTGTTACAATGTCTCTATTATAATTAGATGTCTTTATTTTTTGACTTTCCAATGTTTGTATTTATACTTCTTGCCTTAAATCCAATTGATATGATACAACAATCTTATACATTATATTTATAAGACTTCACAATATAAATATTAGTTTTTATGATAATATTTGTCTTTTTTTTTCTAATATTAAATACTTAAATTAAATTATATTAATTTATATAGATTTTAGCCTTTATGAATAGATTTATAAAGACTAAGAAGTTATTATCATTACTTGATTTGTTCTTTTTTAATCATATATTTATTCTTAATTTATTATCACAAGTATTTTTTTTAATTATAAATTATTTTAATAAATTTACCTTTGACATTAGCAACAATAGATCTTTGACATTATTTTTTAAGCCACATTCAAGTTGATTAATAAGAGCCTTATAATTCCAATCTATTTTAAAAGTAAGTTATTTAAATTTAATAATATAAATAATAGCTAAATATAATCTTTGTAACGAAAAATAATCAAACAAATTCATATTCTAAAAACTTGTTACAATCTATTCATTAGATTTTTACTTGATAAAAAAAGATAAAAATAAAAAATAATTTATTATATTAAATTTTTTAAATTTTTTTTTCCTAATGATATAAAAAATATATGATTTTAAATTATTATGAGTAAATTATGAAGGTTTAAAGATAAGAAGTAAAAAATTAAATAAATTAAATAAATAGATTTTACCTCAAAGATAATTTGCTTAACAAGTCAAAGATTTGAGTCTTACTAAGACTCATAGAGTGGTGTGTAGGATGTCCTAGAAGAGCCACAAGGCCTTAGTCTTATCATCATACCTACATTCAAGGTGTTACAATCCATATGGGACATATGCACCTCCCTTCCTACAAGTACTACTCTAGCTATTGGTCACTATGATTTCTATTAGTAGAACATATTTTTTTTGCAACTTTGACTTCACCGTGGTATTCAAAAACACTCAATTAGCTTAGGAACTTTGTAAGGCCTTCAAATCTTATTCAAATTCTTCATAATGGCCTTCCAAAATGATAAAATCACTTTTATCAAAGTTTTAAAAATATGCTCTAAAATTTCTTAATGTTTTAAAAATAAATTCTAAATAAATTCTAAAAAATCTTGTAATATTTTTAAGATGCTAATATCAATTTAAGGCTACTTTATCCTACTTTGGTGATTTTTTATAACAATAAAATCAATTTAAATCAACTAAAAAATCCTATTTTCTATATAAATTACTTAAGAGTCATAAGATTCTTTCTCATGCTTCTCTTATCTATAAACTAATATTTATAAGTTCTTAATAAGTAATATATGTGAATAGAAGACCAATTTAGATATTGATATTATTAATTAAATATTAATTATCATAATTAAGAAAAATATATAAAATCAATTAAGATAATTACTTCCAAGACTTACTAAGATTTTATTTTTATGATATTTTTTTAAATAAGATTCTTATAACTTATAAAAATTTTTAAATCCTAATAAATACTTAGATAATCAAATAGACTATTTAATTTTAATATTTTTATATCTAAATAAGTTAAAAACTTTATTTTTAACAAATCTACCAATTAAAATGCATTAGTAGGACTTATATATTACATGTGCCTTTTAAAATGCAATCACCATTCATTGATGCTTTTGAGTTTAGTACCATTTTTGTTCTTCCTACAAAACTCCTAACTATATGCTATCTATATATGTGGTGAAGAAAATGAAACAAGCAGTGAGAACCTTTAAGCATAAGACCATAGTCTTGTCTTATGATAGGTGAGACCTTTTTTTATATTTTATAGATCCTATAAATATCATTGTGTTCATATTGTGATGAAAAAAAAAAAAAAAAAAAAAAAAAAAAAAACCTTAGAATCATTTTTGAAGTTTGTATTCATTTATTTATTTAATTATTTTAAATTCAAGTATTGAGGCTTCTTCTTCTTATATACTCCTTTGCCACCTTATTTTACATGGCTTTTGAAAAAACATGTCAACACTATCATCTTGCATATTATGAGTCAATGTGATAGTATATAATTCAACAATTTGTAGCAATATCATTGTCAAATTTTAAAAATAAATTAGAACCTAAACTACTTATTAACTAAAATTGATATATTTTGTGGTATTATACAAGTAGACACAAGATTTGAAATGCAGTTGCCAACTCCACATTGTCTAGTCTTACACTCCTATAAATCTATAATGATTCACATATCTAGGTCTAAAATATTACATGTGCTAAATAAATAAAAGTAGTTTTAAATCTTTGTTGGTAGCCTTAATTTTAAATTATAATTTATAATCCATAGAATTTAAAAATTATGTTTAAAAAAATAGATTGAATATTAAAAAAAAAAATTCAAGCAAAGAGAGCTTAAATGATAAATGATTATATAACAAGGATAGTTACATGGCACAATATATGCTATGGAATGGAGAACCATGAGCTTATAAGTATAACAAATCATCCTGGATCAAAAATTTTAAAAACAAATATATTAATCACATAATTATTAAAAGTATTCTTTAATTGATTATATTATATATTCAATCCTAAAAGAGCTATATTTTTAATTTATCTTGTCTATTATATATGGAATAAAATTTTAATATATTTTAGACATTCAATAGTACAATCTATGGATGTTCTTAAAAAATACCATAAATATGCAATTCTTAGAACTCGTACATAATGGTAAAAATTACAAGGTCGTGTAGTATTCCAATAGACCCAAAGAAGATTAAATTCTACCAGGTTGTCAAAGTTTACTTTACTTTACTATTTGATGGAATAAAGACCTTATTTGTCTAACAAAATTGGATGAGCAACACCTTGCATCTTATTATGCACACTAGGGAACTAAAATTGCTTGTAAGGCCCTTGCAATGATGCCTTTACAAAGTATCAAATTAGAGATATGCAAGCGTAGCATGGATGCTACAAGTTCTTAAAAGGTACTATTTGAAATCATTTGAGTAAAGATTAAATTATCTTCAATATTCTACTTATAAATTAATGGTCAAACATAGCGAGTCAATCAAATTCTAAAATAATATTTGAAGTGTACCATCAACTATCAAAAAGATGATTGAAGTTTCTACTTACCATTTATTGAATTTGCCTAAAAAAATACCACTTATGCTTTTATATTAAAAAATATTTTTCTATGTTAACTATAGATATCATCTAAGCTTAAATATATTATTGTCTTTCAAATCTAATTATCCAATAGTTGAGGAATTCACTACATAATTGGCAGAGCTACCTTTAATTATAAAACTCCAAATAGAGAAAGCTCAAAAATAATATAAAACAATATCAAATAGACTTTGAAAAGAACAATCTGACTTTGATATGGATGAAAAAGTCTGGTTCCTTCAAAGCAATATTAAAATCAATCAACCTTGCAACAAATGGGACTATTTTTTATTCAAAAATAAAATAACCTTGTGACTTATTATTTGGAATTATTAATATTTATAAAGATATATCTTAATTTTTATACTTTTTTTTTAGAATCTTATATAAAATCAAGCATATCAAGAAATATACAAGTGCCATCGCCTTATATTAAATTTGATAATTATGAAGAATTTGAAGTGGAAAAAGTACTTAATTCAAGGATAAGATAAGGACAACTAGAGTTCTTTGTCTATTGGCATGGCTACACCATTAGTCATTATAGATGAAAGCCAATTTATAATTTAGTTAATGTGCCTTAAAAGATGCAAGAATTTTATCAATGATATCTTTCCAAATTCAAAATAATAATATGTGTACAAATTGCTTAGTAATATTGTCATGTTATCTAAACTAGAAAACTTGAACATGATGTTTTCTAAAATTTTTGAATTCTTTATAGAAAAGGAATAAAGTAATTACAAAAATTTTAATATTAGTTTTTATATATAATATAAATAGTATATCTAATGCCATCTCATTCCATCTAGAATTTATAATTTATTTTTAATATTAAGCTTTAAAAGGTTTAATATTCTATTTAAAATTAAGCTTATACTTTTGTTCTATTAATATATATTAATTAGATAATTATTGGAATAAATCTTATGTCCATGATATTATTCCTCCTTCTAGATACAAGTTCCACGAGGAGCGGTGATTATATATTAAGGAAGTCCAGGATACGTTGAATTGTGCTTGCTACATACTCTGATATTTTTTTCCTTCAAAGATAGTTGATAGGTCCTTTTAGCCATTGATAGTGTTCTATACCAAGGTGAGAGGACCACCCTATTATTTGATCATTGTTGAGGCTTTTATAACTTCCTTCAAAGAAAATAATTAGAATACCATCAAGAGTAGTTCCTATCTCTAAAAGTACCACCAAACATCAAGAGTCTCTTCCAAGGTCATGATATCAAACACATTATATTTTGCCATCAATCTGAGGAAGAACATGTCATTCTTCAGGGTCTTCATTTCTTAAAAATAAATCCTAAATATATCTTAAAAGTTCTTAATAGCTCTAGAAGGCTCTCAAGGTTGCTTCATATTGAAGCAACAAGGAAGCTATACAATAAGTATTCTAAGATGATTGAAGGTAAAGTCTTCTATGAGAAGTTACTTGGAAGTTTCTCAACTCCTAATATATATATATATATATATATATAGATAGGTGTTGAGACTAAGAGGCTCCTCAATCTCAACAACAAATATCTTGTGATGTAGTTTAGATATTTTAGTTTTGATTTTATTGGTATATTGCAGTGCTTTGCAATATGGCTCATACATTCTATGATTTTGTTATAATCTTGCATGGTTCTTTGATCTTATCTGTGATAGTTGGATCTTTAAGCGTCTCTTATAAACTAACTTCTAATTCTTCTCCAACTAATTCCAAAATTATTTCCTTCTAACTATTCTCAAATCACTCCAATTAAGCCCTTTTGTCACCTAGAGATACTTCTTTAGAAAATTCTTAATAGATTAAAACATTCTTGCTTGTGGTTGTTGTGTTGCCATCCAACCACTCTATTTGTCACTCACCACAACATATTTAAGTCTAATGTCATGCTAAGGAAATAATTTCATTTGGGTCTCTTTTGTAAGTGACAGCTTCCATAGGTTATTTCTATGGTTCAAGAGCTGGGAAACCAAGCACTTCACATGGAACAAATCAGCCAAATCAACAACTCAAAATGCCACCATGTGCATTCCTAGGCCTCATGCACAATGCTCAAAAACCACAGGGTCGTGTGGTGTTCCAATGGACCCAAAGCAGACCGAGTCCCACCAGGTTGTCAAAGCTCACTTCACTTCACTCTTTGACGGAACAAGGACCTTGCTCGTCCAGCAGAACTGGGTGAGCAGCGGGCTGTACCCAACACCCCGCGTCTTACCACGCACACCAGGGAACTGGAACCGCCCGCGAGGCGCTCGCAGCAGCGCCTCCGCAGAGTATCAAATTGGAGACATGCAGGCGCAGCGTGGACGCTGCGAGCCCCACCATCCCAGAATCGTTTCCAACGCATCCAGTCGCTGCGACATGCCCTCGCCCAAGCACCCGCAGACACGACCTGTCGATGGTCGAAATCCGGGCAGACCGCGACGGTCGGTGTGCAGCGCACCGGTGGGCGGGCAGAGGGGGGCAGGCATGATTGGAACAAGAGGGTTGGGGGCCGTAAACCTGGGCAGTTAGCAGGCGGAAGCGCGTTTGACCGCGGCACCCACGCAATCCCCCTTTTCCCATCGCGCGCTTTGGCTTTGGCTTTGGCCCCCTGGGAAGTCGGAAGCGCCTCCAAATAATGCAGCATCACAGCAGCAGGCCAGGCCGAGCCAGGCCGAGCCAGGCATGCCGCATTATGAGTGGGTCCGGGTCGTGCCCGTCGCCGCTCCGTCCATCGATCGTCCCCACCCCCGCTGCCTGCTTTGCAAGGCTTGCATGAATGATACAAGCGTATAATTATATGAGGCCCGGCCCCACCACGCATTGACCCCTGGGCTTTGCTTATTACCTCGTCTATCAGTGCTGTGGAGCATCGCTCATCGTGGTCGAGGAGCGTGGCGAGGGACGGGCAGCTGCAAGGTGTTCGCTGCACGGTGCGGAGTGTTGAGAGGCGAGTGTTGAGACTTGAGTGTGCGAGGTGGAGGTGAAGGTGGAGGTTGAGGTGGGGTGGGCAATCCGGGGTGCGCGAGTTGGTGCTGGGGTGGAAAGGTAGAGGGATTCGCAGGACATGCGGATTGGTCACATGAAGCGGAGGAGATGATGAGTGGGCTGAGCTAGGCTGGGGGTTATCGACAGACGTGCATTGGCATCGCGGATGGTGATGAATCGCAGCTAGGCCGGGGCGGTGAGATTGGCGCGGGTGCGGGTGCGGCGAGAGCGAGCGGTTTGAGGCAAGATGGCGGAGAGCGGGAGCACGGGAGGATTGCCGATGTTGGTGGATCAGCTGATAAAGATATGGCGGGAGGTTCGGGGGCCGGTGGTGGCTCCGGTGCTGCAATTCGCGATCAACGTGTGCCTGGTGATGGTGACGATGCTGTTCATCGAGCGGATATTCATGTGCGGGGTGATGGTATTCGTGAAGCTGTTGAGGCGGACTCCGGAGTCGCAGTTCAAGTTCGAGGCGATCCAGGATGATTTGGAGTTCGGGAATTCGTCGTACCCGATGGTTCTGGTGCAGATCCCGATGTTCAACGAGCGAGAGGTAGGGAATGCGGAATGCGGTGTGGAGTGTGATTTTGGGGGAGGGAGGGGATGGTGGTGGTGATGGAGCTGACATTGGTGGGATGGTGGTGCGTGACAGGTGTACCAACTGTCGATACAGGCAGCGTGCGGGCTGTCGTGGCCGCAGGACCGGATGATCATTCAAGTGCTGGACGACTCGACGGATCAGACTACCAGGGTACAGGAACACGTGCTAGAGCTGAGTGTATTTGTTGGGGTGGTAGCAGGGTGGGTGGGAGGTTGTTTGGGGGAGGTGAAGGTGAATGTGTGCGATCGCAGGGGGATGCGGGGTGATGGTTTGCAGGGCGTGATGCATTGGGAGGTTTTTCTGAGCGAGTGGGGTGGTTGTGTGTGTGTGTGTGGTGGTTCAGGAGCTGGTGCAAGTAGAATGCCAGCGGTGGGCGAGCAAGGGGATCAACATCAAGTACGAGACACGACCGAACCGGAAGGGATACAAGGCGGGGGCGTTGCGTCAGGGGATGAGGCATCCGTACGTGCAGAAGTGCGACTACGTGGCGATCTTCGACGCAGACTTCCAGCCGGAGCCGGAGTTTTTGCAGCGCACAGTGCCGTTTCTGGTGCACAATTCGAATCTCGCACTTGTACAAGCCCGATGGAAATTTGGTAATCTGCCCAACTATTTTTGCCTATTATTCTTGTATTATTCTTTGTCTTTAATGCTTGTAGCAACTTCTTTTGTCATTTGAGTCCTATTTTTGTTGTAGTTTCTGGTCTCTTTGCATTCGCAGTTTGTCGGGTTAAATTTTACTTGGTTTTGGTGGAAGTGTTACAGGGCACTGCAGTTCATTTGTTTTTTAGATATCGGCATGCTGACAAGTATACTAAATTCATTATAATATTAGTGGGGCGTGAATATCGTTGCCCCAGTCTCGCTGTGCACCGACATGTTCGTAATAATAGCCAATTCTGCCACGTCAAAAGATTCTCAATCCAGGCATTAGTTCGTAAATTCGTTTAACGTAGGTGTTGTACTGTTTGACAGTGTGTCATGTGACTTTCAACCTGAGCATTCGTAGGGGTGTCGCTATTGACTCCTATTATAAGGGACTCCTATTATCTGGTGCTGTTCTGGCTTTACCACGCACAGATTTTGAAAAGTATCTGCGTCTTGAGTTCGGGTTTTAGTACCCTGTGGTGAGGTGCAGCGGTTCAGTGTACGAATCAAGTATCATTCGTCAGTGAATGGTATTTTGTTAGAATAGGGATGTGATCCCGATTGTGCTAACATATTGGATAGTGAGGGTTCCGCTAACTTTGATCCACCAGCATGCCCTGAATTCGAAGTTTATTTCCGCTTACACAGGAATTGGAGGGAAAGACTTGGGGTTTGACATAAGGTGTCTGAAGTTTTCACAACTCCGATCTCGCGGATGGGTGGAGAGTCCGTCCAATCAACTGCTTAGATTACGAATTGCGCACATTCGATACAATGATGGCTGCATTTTGCCTATAACAGTGTAATTGCGCAGTAATCATTCCGTTATATCCAGATTCGCTTGAGCAAAAAGGGTTTCTTTCGTGTACTACGAAGATGCGAATTTCGTGCAGTTCCATCTGTTGAATGGCCGATGAGTCCGACCGTGATCATGTCGAATTTTCTGCTCGCCGTCTGGCTGCAACTGTAGGATACCGATTTTTGTTGCAGGACTTGTTCCCTGTGTATCAAACCACTTCCAAATTGCCGATTCGCGGTCTCCGTCGGTTGACAGGTAGCGAACGTGCGGGGTGACGGGTACGCTGACATGATTGTTTTGCGGTGAATTTGACAATGGTTTGATGGTGGTTGTGCGCAGTGAACGCGAATGAGTGCTTGATGACGAAGATGCAAGAGGTGTCTCTGAACTATCACTTCTCGGTGGAGCAGAGGGTGGGGTCCGCGACGTACGGCTTCTTCGGGTTCAACGGCACTGCAGGTGTGTGGAGAATCCGCGCCATGGAGGAAGCAGGAGGGTGGAACGACCGCACGACGGTGGAGGACATGGACCTGGCGGTGCGCGCCGGTCTGTGCGGGTGGAAGTTTGTGTACATTCACGACCTGGAGGTGAAGAACGAGCTGCCGAGCACGTTCAAGGCGTTCCGGTTCCAGCAACACAGGTGGTCGTGCGGGCCGGCGAACCTGTTCCGGAAGGTGTTGTTCACGATCCTGAAGAACCAGAACCTGAGGTTGTGGAAGAGGCTGCACATGATCTACGCGTTCTTCTTCGTGCGGAAGATCGTGGCCCACATTGTGACGTTCACATTCTACTGCGTGGTGATTCCGGCGTCGGTGTTGGTCCCGGAGGTGGACCTGCCGTTCTGGGGAGCGGTGTACGTGCCGTCGATCATCACGCTGCTGAACGCGATCACCACCCCCAAGTAAGTGGGGATGGCTGATAGCAGCAGCAGCAGGGGGGATGGGATTGAGAGTGGCGGTCATGGGGCGAGTGATTGACGAGGTGGTTGTGTGGGTGTGGCGCAGGTCTCTGCACTTGTTGGTGTTCTGGATATTGTTCGAGAACGTGATGTCCCTGCACCGGACGAAGGCGACGATCATCGGGCTGTTCGACATCGGGAACGTGAACGAGTGGGTGGTGACGGAGAAGCTGGGCAACCTGATGAAGTACAGGTCCGCCAAGTACGGGAAGAAGTACACTCTGCAGAGGATGGCGAGCAACATGCTGGCCAGGGGATGGAAGATGTCGGAGAGGTGAGGCGGAGCGATTGTGGCTGCATGGGTGCGCGGGGGATGAAGGGAGAGTTGTGTGTGGCGTTGGTAGTGGAGGGCGTATGTGTGTGTTTGTGTGTGGTGCGGAGGTGCTGATGTTGAGTTTGTGGGTGGCGCAGGTTGCACATACTGGAGTTGTGGACGGGAGGGTTCCTGATGTTCTGCGCGGTGTACGATTTCTATTTCCAGGGGAAGAACCACTTCTATGTGTACTTGTTTTTGCAGTCGTGCGCGTTCCTGATAATGGGGTTCGGGTACGTAGGCACATTCGTTCCGCACTACTCTTAGACGGTTCCAAAGCGAGAGCGTCGAGAGGCTAATCCAATTTTCTAAGAGTCGGGTGTGAGGTGTATTGCCTCTGGCACGTGACCAGTTAAGTAGATAAGAATCCAGCCACGATAACTCTGTAACATAGCCTTTAATAAAGCCACTTCAAGAAGTTTATACAGAAGGAATTCTCTGTGCTCCACTTTTGGGATTGCACTGCATCTAGTGTGCTGCCACTATTTAATGGCAGCTAGCTGGATCTATCAAACTAGCATTGAAGCTTTTAGTTTAGGCGGAAACTCGAATTCTTTTGATGACTTCTTTATCTGCAATAAATTTTGTTGTTGGATCTGATTTCAAGAATATTTTTGTGGTTCATCTGTTGTGTTTCCTGTGAATCACTTGTATATATGTAGTTGAAGTTCGTTAGTAGCATCTTTCGCGTTCGATATTGCTAGTGTTTTTTTGGAGATGATTTTGTCGAATTATGCGATGTTTCCTAATGGTAAATATAATTTGTGTGTGTGCGAAATTAGTGTCTGCATTCCTACTGTTTACCTCATTAATATTTTTTGTCATGTAATCTTCCTTCTGAATTCTTCTTTTTCTGTCTGTTTCATGTATGGACTTGTTTTAATATTGTCTGGCTACGTTCAACGTGATGCTTCAAGATTAGTTGTTTGCTGTATGTTTTCAGCATTTACAAATTAGATACCGATGAGGACAATATTGGGTACACAAGTTGCTTAGAAGGCACTTCGATGTGAAGCTGAACCTAGAGTTTCATGGTGAAGCATATCAGTGCAGGTGATATATTTTTTAGAGTTCGACTCCTTGCATAATTCGTCGTTAGTGACCTTACAGATTTGTGCATTTCTCGTAGTTGCTACAGTGGGGTTATGAATAGAATTCACTAGTCTGTGTTCAAGATATCCAACAAATTTGTTGTTGAAAAGGGAGCTATGCTTAACGGTTGTCAACGCGTCTACGTTGCTTCTCTACATCTTTATATCATAACTGACGTTCTCCCTTGGAATGATTGTTTGAGATAGTGGAAGTAGTTGAGTTTGTTGTGGGACTTAATCAACCTGTTAATGTTGTAATGTTGTAATGTTGTAGAAGCAAAAACTTGTGAATGTGACAATAGTGTTTGATTATCTATGGAGGATCTAGTAGTAAACATGGGTTTGGATTGAGAGTGACACATGTTTTGCAATGTTCAGGAAAGAAAAATAACAGAGCAATGGCTTGGTTGCATTAGTTGTTTATTTATTCTTTAAATTTTAACTTTGTTTTTTATATTATCATAAAGAAAAATTATTTTATGTTATAAATATGCTATATAATAAGTATTACAACTATTTAGAGCATTAAATAACATGAAATTTTCACTTTTTTGTTTCTTAGAAAGCAGAGAATTTTTAATTTGAGGATTTGTAATATTTAATTCTCATTTTATTTAATGTAATTTGATACTTTGAAGAAAATAGACTTGCTATTGGTAGGTAATTAAAAGTAATGCAACTCTTATCAAAATAAGTTATAATTAAATATGTATATAATTCTTTTATTTTAAATAATAATTAAAAATAAAGAAAGTTAGATTAAAAATAGTATAAAAATATATAAATAAATAAAAATTCTAAACTAGTGATTAATTAGTAAATTAAATATAATTAATCTCATCTTATTTTGTGGTTAGAAGATTACTATAACATTGTACATTATGATTATAAGAATTTGGATTAAAAATTTCTGATCCACTATCATTATTTTTAAGTGCCAAATCAGCCACTTAATTGGATTAAAAAAACACTTGTTATTAAAAAAGAAGATAGTTTTTGCATTGCAAAGCATATCTATTCTACAGCATAACCTTAGCTTTAGAAAAATAGAAACAAGAATACAATTTTAGAAAATTCTTTGTTCTTCTTACAGAAACTATATTATTTAACAAATGCACATGTGAAGATCTTAACTTAATTGAAAAATTCTATAAAATTTTATTGTCTATTTTATTTCCTACTTTTTTATTTTTAATTAAAAAAACTATACTCAAATAAGTACAATAAAAATATACATGTATTGTAAGACCTTAAATTTATGTACGTTATTGAATATATGCTTAAAGACATAAATATTCATTTTTTTATATACATGTACACATACATCTCTAATTATCAAATACAAGTTAATAGTAATACAAATCAAGAAAGTTTGAGATTGTGGAAACTTGAAATGAATTGAAACTGCAGTTGTTTTGTGAACACCTACTCTTCAAAGAGTACAGAACTTGGAATATGTGAAGGAGTCTGCATTCAGAGGGGTTTGCATGGTATTATCCCACATTCCATCCATAATTTCTCCCCAAGGTCCACTAAGAAAACATATGGCACAAGGACTTGAACAATTCTGTCCATAGCTTCTGCCTTTCTTATCACACATGTTTGGTGGCATTTCAAGTTAGAGATAGATGAAAGAATTAATGAATGGCCACACTTTCCACAGAATGAAGAGAGAGAGACTGAGCAAGAGACTAGGGCTTTATGCAAGTCAAGACCAAGCATATTTCATGCTTTAGGGTAGGAGAAAACTGCCCTGGAAATAGTTCCAAGAATGGCTTGCAAACTAAATAAAATGAAAAGAAAATTAATAGTTTGGTTTCCCAAGTTTTAAGGTCATGCTAAGCCTTGGCTTTATTGGGTACATATCTATGTGTGTGTGTCTTTATATATATATATATATATATACATAAAGCATCAAAAAACAATTTCTGAAATTTGGTTATGACTTTAGCATGAGGATATTGAAACCAAGCCAAAAAAGCTTTACAATTAAAGACTTCATAAGAAGGTTTTTGCACAGTCAAAAGAGTCTACAGAAAAAGGGTGCTTGAATCACAATTGTTGAACTAGCAAATTAAAGGTTTCATGGGGATTTAAAAAGTACGCATCTGTGAAAAAGGATTAATCAAAATGAGATTGGAACAATTGTTTGAGAACAGTTTGAAAGACACATTTGAGGCCACTTTGTGTCCACACTGGGTGATTAAAGTCAAGATTTCCAAAATTTAATTAAAATAAAATAAAATAAAGGAACTTATTGTTGTTCAAACTGGCATCGTGATTTATTCACATTAATCAATTTTTTTCAATTCTGCATTGAAAGATTTCTTGTCTCCTGTCTAACTTTTGATTCATTTTCATCTATAATTTAGAATTAAATATGGATTTCTGATTACGTCTCTACTCAATGAGTGTGACTAAAGATCCAACAGTTGCAAAGATCTTTTTGGAGGGATCATTTTTCTTTAAGATGCTCTCAATGTCCTTGAAAAAGGCAATCTATAACCCCCTTGTTCATTATTACGTTGTGATATTAGCACAGCCTTCAGTTTTATAAGTTTAGCACTATTAGAAAGTTGCACTAGAAGCAACTAATAACTTGACACTTGGATTTCAAGCCTTGTGGTTTCTAGGAAGTTTTTGCAAAACCTTTTTCATAGTTAGTATATATAGAAGTAAGACTAAGGCTATTCTTAATCATTTTAACATCATTCTTATGTTCTATTCTTGATTCAAGACTTTCTAGTCCTTTTATATTTGGTAATAGCTTTCTTTTTTTTTATTTTTTATCTTGGAGCAATGTCTTCTTTTTTTACTTTCTCTTTATTCTATTGATACATGAGTGCTCAAGGTTGTATTGTGATTCATGTTTTAAATAATATGATATGATTGTTAATTTATTATAATTAATTTTAAATAAAAAGTGAATAGAATATTCTACTTTTTAAAAAATATTATTGTATTTTTAAATATTGTAGGCTATCCACCTTTAAACTATCATTTTTATTTTTTAATATTGATTTTTTTAAAAAGAGACTAGACTACCACTTTTTCTAGAAATTTTTATTGATATTAGAGGTTACAAATTATCCTCTCCTAATTTTACTTGTGAACTTGTTAGTATTATCAATTACTTAGATGGAAGAAAAATAAACTATAGGTGCCACACTTGATAGAAGTGATAATAGATTTGCAACTATTGTAGATTTCTACAACCTTTTGAATATTCTTTAAGCAAAAAGCTTATGTATTAGAAATCTCAAGCATAGAAATACTATGACTATATCTATAGAAAAAATGAGGTTCAATATTTATCCCAAGAAGTTGTATAATTGAGAGAAACAAGTACAAGTAGATCAACTTTATATATAAACTCTAAAATTCTTGCTCCTTCAAATATAAAGAAGTCAAAGATTAATATGTTGAAGAAATTTGATAGAACAAGATCAAAATCTTAAAGATTTCTACAACAAGTCAAGTTCTTTTTAAGATTACATCCTTTCTAATGCATTGATGGTGTTATATTGTACCACAATTATTAAATGAATGAATAAATGAAGATCAATATATATAGAACTTGGTTAAAAGATAAGTAGATATTTCTTTAGAAATCATAAGTAATATTTAGGAGATAATAAAAAGTTTAAGATTATATGTTATTTTTTTTATAAAAGAACTTCTATTTACTTTATAAATCTATGAAAAAGATAAGACATAGTTGAATAGATAAAAATTTATTATAAAATTTATTAAATAAAAGTTAAGAATATTTTGTAGTAAAATTTATCAAAAAAAAATTAGATTAATGTTAGAAAAGAAATAATTATAAAATTGAATCAAAATCAAATTCTAAGGTACAAAAATAGGCACTTATAACAAAGAGGGGATTTTTTTATTGATGAAAAAGTAAAATTAGAGAAGAGACTTTAGAAGGGATTTATAATCATTAGATTTGTACAAATTGGATTTGCAATGACTCTATGAGAGCTAATCAAATTTAAAATTTATTTTTAATAACACTATTTTTTAGCAATAAATTGGAATCTATATTCTTTGCAATATTATAAACTTTGTAGTAGATCCACTATTGAAGTTTTATAGATTTGTATATATATTTGTTTTAAATATGTATTTTAAATTTTAACTTTGTTGATTAGTTAGATTTAAGATTATCAAAATTCAAATGTGTTAGAGTATTGATAATTGATAGTTTAAGGGTTAGTAAGGATATCAACAATTTGCAAAGATGTGCCTATTAAATTGAATTAAACTTTTGTAGATTAATATCTAAGTTAAAGATTAAGATCCACATCTATTTTGAGTACAAATTAACAATGATAGACAAAAATCTTGCAACTAACAGTTTGACAAAAAAGTTAAAAAAGAAGGATGTCCAATTTTTAAGCAATTATATATATATATATATATATATATATATATAAATATTAATTTAAAAATTAAATTTTTTAAAAATTTCTTATAGTAAGTGTAGTGATCATACAAGATCATATAATTTGACAAAAAAGTTAAAAAAGAAGGATGCCTAACAGTAAGTGTAGTGATCATACAAGATCATACAGGTTTAATCCTAAAAGAATGTGCCAATTATAAAATTAAAAATCATAAAAATTTTAAAAGAAATTTAAAATTTTATTAAAAAAATATAAGATTTTAAAGTTATTGTTTGATATTTAGGATTTTATTAAGATTTGATAGGATTTGATTATGGTTTTTTTAGGATTTGATTAGGATTTAATAGAATTTAATTAAAATTTATTTAGAATTTTTTAGAATTTGATAGGATTATTTTAAGATTTTTTTAGAATTTAATAAGATTTATTTAAAATTTTATTAGGATTTATATAGATTATTGTTAGAATTTGATAGGATTTTTGTAAAATTTTCTTTAAGATATATATAGTATTTTATTAGAATTTATTTAAGATTATATTAAGATTATATAAAATTTGCTTAAGATTTATTTAGAATTTATATAAATTTTATTAGGATTTATTTAAGATTTAATTAGAATTTATTTAAAATTAATTATAATTTTTTTAGGATTTGATTAAGATATGCTTAGGATTTCTTTAGGATTTGTTTACAATTGCTTAGGATTTAGTTAAAGATTATTTAGGATTTAATTAGGATTTATTAAGAATCTGATTAGGATTTATTAAGAATTTGATTAGGATTTAATAGGATGTATTAAGGATTTCTTATAATTTATTTAGGATTTTTTTAAACCTATTTTGAAACTTACTTAAGATTTTATTTAGTTTGTTTATAATTGCTTGGATTTGTAGTTTAGAATTGACAAAATTTAGAATTTCTAAGAGAATCAAGATTATTAAGATAGGTATTTTTAAATATTTTATTTATTTTTAGATTATAAGAAGAACTTCAAGGATTTAATAAATCCCTTCTATAGCTAGATGCCTAATATATTTTTACGCTAGATTTCACATAACATGACAACAAAATCATTCAAGTAAGATTTACAAATATACTTCTATTTAGAAGTATTTTTTTTATTTATATCTTTATTGGAAAAAGATTCATAACTTTTATGTGATCTAAATTTATTTTTGGAAGTATTTATGTCTACATTTGAAAAGAACAATTGAATAAAGGTAACAAAAATAAAATTCTAGTCTTTGCAACAAGAGCCTCATTCAACTACTATTTATATTGTCAAATTCTAATAACTTGCTTGCCACATGGATTGGAATAATAAGGCTCTTATCAATTAGTTTTGATATGGCTAAAAGAATAATATCAAAGATCTATTATTGATAATGCTAAAAGTAGATTTATTAGAATGATTTATTACTCAAGCAATTGCATGTAATAATTGATTCTATGAAAGGTACTAAGAACAAAGATTTGGTTGAAGAAGAAAAAATCAAATAATAATAATAATTTCAAAGTCTTCAAAAATCTATTCATCAAGATAAGTACATATATAGATTGATATAACTTAATTCAAGTAGTTAATACTAAAAAAAAAATATAAATACTATGATAATTTTTTTTATTTATATTATAATAAAATAGGCCATATGATTTAAGATTGTACCATCAAATTATTTGGATTCAAGGCAAGGAGCACAAAATCAAATATAAAAAATTAAAAAAATAAAGATATCCAATTATATTAGGGATCTTACAATTAAACAACTCTTGGTTAAAACCATCAAATACATATTTCATACTACTACCAAATCCTATACCTTATTTTAATCTTTTTATATTTGTTAAAATCTCAAGTTGTGAATTTTTAGTTCAAGCAATTTTAAATACTAGAGCTTCAATATATTTTATGAATAAAGACTTTGCACTGCAATAGAAATTAATATTCTTAAAAAAAATCTAATTGGCTTTAATAGAAGTTATTGATGGATAGCTATTTAAATTTAGAAATATTATAGAAAAGACCAAGCCATTGAAAGTGGCATTAGAAGATCAAGTATCCAATATTATTTTTAATATTATTTAATATTTTTCAAATCTAATGGTATTAGGTTTTTTAATTTAAATTATATAATTCTAATATAGATAAGAAAATATAAAATATCACTTCAAGATCTAATCTAAATACTAATAAACCATTTAGATTTTTATTTATTAGAGCTAAGATAATTATGTAAATTGTATAGAAGATGGTCCATTTTTTTATTTATGCATCACTAAGTCTTTACTTAAATGAAGGTTGCAATGGAATCATAGAGTAATATCAAAAATATCAAAAATTATTTAAAAAGATGAATTTTGATATATTATCAAAATATTAATTTTATGACTGTGTAATTGACCATTAAGAACAAATTCAATCACTTTTTAAACCAATTTATAACTTTTTGCAAAATAAACTTGCTACTTTGAACAAATAGATTGATAAAAATCTTACATGGAATTTTATCTAATATTCAAAATCTCATACATGTGCACCAATCCTCTTTGTGAATAAAAAAGATGGATCCTTGTAAATGTGTGTAGACTATTATAGACTCAATAAATAGATTATAAAGAATTGTTATTTTTTGCCTTTGATATTAAGGCTCTTTAATCAATTAAATAAAGCTAAGATCTATATCAAGATAGATCTATAAAGAGCCTATAATTTGATACATATCAAAGAAAAAGATAAATAGAAGTTTATATTTTAAATTAAATATGGCTATTTTAATATAATATTATATCTTTTATACTTATAAATGCTCAAATTATTTTATAAAGTTTAATAAATGATATATATTTTTTAAATTTTTTAGATAAATATTATAGATACACCACTTAAGTAAAAAAAGACACCAAAAATTTAAAAAACTAAAATAAAAGAGGTTTACTTTATATCACAAACAAAGATCTAAAATAAGATATAAGAATAAGATCAAAAGGTCCAAGCTAAGCCAAAAGAATTACATTGTTGAAACTAATGATTCTCTATCACAGATATAAGATTTATTCCGATAATTATCTAGTTAATATAGATCAATAGAAATATATAAAATAAATTAATTAGATAATATCTTATAGAAAAGCTTCCTAGAAGCTTCATAGATGTGGAATCACCTTTATACATGTCTATAGGTGATTGGTAGGTTAGAAACTTGGTCAACAAGCTAGCCATGTGTTGCAAATATTGGTAGCTTGTAGAATAAGCTAGCCATGTGTCGCTTATGTTGGTAGCTTATAGAGCAAGCTAAGTATGTGGCGCACATGTAGAAAACTTGTCTTGTAAGTTTGACACGAGTCTTATAAATTAGATATGTGTAGGAGATCCTATAGAATGCTGCCACATAGCTTTTAATTAGATAGTATAAATAGAGACAAGAATGAAGTCTTCTTCACTCTTGTCAGCTCCTTTCTTGCTTCTAATCTACTTCAAGAGTCTCATGTATTTTCTAGTCTTTGACAATAGCCATTCCAATTTCTTCTTCAACATACATATTTCTTTATTTCTATCTTATTATTTTCCTTTGACATAATTTTAACTAACTTATACATTTGTTTTAGTTCGTATCTTTGACAGATTGACTAGAATGAAGTTACAATATCAGAGCTTTGTCTCTTCTTGATTTAGAATGGATTATCCCTTTTTCTTGATAAGACATAAGCATATTAGAAGTTTTGGATTACTCACTTCTAAACTAATATTGTTTCTAGAACTTTTTTCTTTGTTCTTGAGTATTTTATTTTGTAATAAGAAGTAGATATTTTTTTCTTTTTCTATTGTAGTATCATGGCAGAGCTTGCTGAAATGAAGAGTGCAATGGCACATATGCAAGAGCAAATGAGAGAATTAATGCTTGCAATGCATCAACTCAATGCACCACTATAAGAAGCAACAAGATTAGCAGGAAATAATAATATAGAGATGATTCAAGCTGCTTCAAGCCATACCACTTCACTTATGATTGAAGACCATTGAAGCATCAAAAAATCAAAAATTAGTTTGTCAAAGAAGTTTAATGGCACCAGATCTAAGTTTCAAAGATTTATTAATCAAGTACAATTAGTGATTGAACTTCAACTTCAAAGTTATCCAACCTAGGAGTCACAAGTCAAATTTATTAGAACACTATTGTTAGATTCTGCTTTATCATGGTTTTTGTCCTTTTTGAATGATGTGATTTAATATTAGATAATTTAGAGGTATTTTTGGCAAAGTTTTGATCTATATATGGAAAACATGATGCAATTCGTATTGCAACCAACAAGATTTGCATCTTGCGATAATATAATTGATTAGTGACATCATATGCTTCATAATTTTGACAATTAGCAATTGATACCAAGTAGAATGATGTTGTGCTTATTAGCCAATTTATCTATGGATTATAATATGAGGTAAAGAAATTGATGCTCAACTTATCAAATCCTTAAACATTAAGTCAAGCAATTGATCTTGCTGTGAAGTGTGAGAATTGACTTTTTGAATTTTGATTAGAGAGCCGCACAAGAAAGCCCTAATGTTATTATAATATAATGACAACATCAATGTCTTCTTAATATATACATTCAGAAGTAGAAGATATGCAACTTGACGTGGTACATTTAAATCTCTTACTAAATAAGAAAAGACTCATTGTCATCAAGAAGAATTATGTTTATATTGTGGAAAATCTAAGCACACTATTTAGTATTGTCCGAAGAATCGATGCAACCACAAGATGAGGAGTACGATTGTCAAAGAAGACAATATGTTGGAAAGTAAGTTTGTCCAATTATAATAAGAATCGTGCAGTTAGAATCTTATACAACTTTTAGTAAAAATACTATCTTCTCCTCAGAACCTTCTACTTGTTTTATAATAGATGTTTATTTGAGACCTAAAAATTACAAAACCTCTGCCTTATTAGATTTAGGAGCCTCAGCGTGTTTTTTAGATAAAAAATTTGTTGAAAGTTGTAGAGTATCTTTAGTATAAAAAAACTAAATCCGTACATATAGAAGTCATAGATGGTCGCCTGTTATCTTTTGGAAATATTATTCATGAAATCATTCCTATAAATGTAATAATAGATGGTCATAATAATTGTATAGTCTTTAATATAATTAAATCTCCCTCTAACCTAGTCATTTTAGATTTATCATGGCTAAAAAAGTATAATCCTCAAATAGATTGGATTTCTCATAGACTTGACTTTTTTCAAAGCTTTAATAAGAGCCTCATATATCAAATAACAAACTATAAGCCTAATATAACACAACCCATACTTATAGGCGCAAAAGCTTTTATAAATGAAGCAAAAAAAAGATCATCTTTTGCTATTTATATTACATCTATTTTTGATAGTGGAAGGACTTCAAGTGGCATTCCAAGTCAATATTAAGATTATCAAGATATTTTTGAGAAAAAAAATGCAGACATTCTTTCGAAGCATTGTCCATATGATTGTTCAATTGATCTCAAAGAAGGAACTTAATCTCCATTCGGACTGATCTATAGTTTATCTCAAAATGAATTGGTTGAACTTAAAAAATACATTGATGAGAACTTGGCCAAGAATTTCATACGCCATTCAAAATCTCCAGCAAGAGCTCCTATCTTATTTATAAAGAAGAAAGATAGATTACTACAGATGTGTGTAGATTATTAAGGGCTCAACAAAATTACCATCAACAATAGATATCCTCTATCTTTAATATCTAGACTTCTTCATCAATTGAATCATGCCAAGAACTATACAAAAATAGATCTAAGAGGAGTATATAACCTAGTGAGCATCAAAAAAGATAATGAATGGAAGACTGCATTTTAAACAAGGTATGGACATTTTGAATATAATATCATGCCTTTTGGACTTACAAATACACCAATTGCTTTTCAATATCTTATAAATGACGTTTTTTATGAGTTTCTTGATGACTTTGTTATCTACTATTTAGATGGCATTTTAATCTACTCTAAGAACATATAAGAATATGAACTTTATATTTGTTGTATATTATAAAAACTTAGAAATATAGGATTATATACCAAAATAAAAAAATGTATATTTCATACTAGTCAAGTTGACTTCTTAAGATACATCATTTTGAATGATGGTCTCAAAATGGATCCTAAGAAAGTCTAGACAATCATAGATTGGAAGATTCCAAAAATAATAAGAGATGTATAATATTTTTTAAAATTTGATAATTTTTATCAAATCTTTATCAAGAACTTTTTTCAAGTTGCAACTCTACTTACACGCTTAACTTGTAAGGACAAACTTGAGTAGAATAAAGAAGAAAAAATATTCTTTGAGGCTTTGAAGACAGCTTTTATTTCTGCACCAATCCTATATTGCATTGACTTTTTCAAGGCATTTTTTATGGAAATAGATACCTCAAAATTTTCTTTGAGGGCAATATTGTCACAAATGGAAGAAGATAACAAATTCCACTTAATAGCTTTCTATTCCAAGAAATTTTCAGTAGCAAAGATCAATTACAAAATCCATGATAAAGAACTTCTTGCAATTGAGGATTCTTTTCAAGAATGGCGTGACTATCTAGAACGCACTTCTAGTCTAGTTACCATGTATATGGATCATAAGAACCTCAAGTATTTCATGTCCATGCACATGTTGAACTATTGCCAAGCTTATTGGAGCATGTCTTTGTTAAGATTCAAGTTTATTATTACCTATTGGCCAGGAAAACAATAAGATTTGTCCAATGTCCTTTTTAGACATTCTTATCTTGTATCAAAAGAAGAAGTTCAGCTTTTGATCAAAAAAGAATGATCGTCTTGAAGCCAGAGCAATTTCATCTTGAAGCAATAAAATCAACATTGACTGTCGATTTAATTTTTATCAAACAAATCTAGTCAAGTATGCCTTCAGATCCTCTTATTCATGAAATTAAGAATAATTCATCTAAGTCTCATGATACTTCCAAGTTTGAATTCAAGAATAATCTAATCTATTTTGGAAGACGCCTATATATTCCAGAAGGTGCAACATGACTACGAGCTCTAGAAGCTGTCAAGGACAATAACTAGATGAAGTCAAATAAACAAGTGAGACTTCTCTCAAAGAAATAAATATAAAGAAAAATATATATATTAAAAAGAAACTGGAATGGCTAATGCCAAAAAGACAAGAAAAACTAGAGACCCTTGAACTAGACTGGAAATAAGAAAGGAGTTGACAAGAGTGAAGAAGGCTTCACTCTTGTGTCTATTTATACTATCTACCTAAGAGCTAAGTGGCGACGTTCTATAGGACCTCCAACACGTATCCAATTTACAAGACATGTGTCCAAGTTGCAAGACACGTGTCGAACTTGCAGGGCAAGTTTCCTATATGTTCGCCACGTATTTAGCTTGGTCTTCAAGCTACCAACATGTGCGACATGTGGCTAACTTATTGACCAAGTTTCTAATCCAAAAGTCTACTATGGACACTTATAAAGTCAAAGCAGCGTCTATGAAGTTTCTAGGAAGTTTTTCTAAAGATATTATGGAATTAACCTGCTTTTACCTTCTTTTATCTAGTTCTATCTGATCATATAGGTAACTATGTATATGTCCGTGACATTACCCCCCCCTTTAAAGGACGAGTTCCACGAGGAGCGGTGATTACATGTATAGAAAGTCTAAGATGCGGCAAATAGTATTTGCCACATATTCTGATCTTTGTTCTCTTCGAAGGTAATTGATGGGTCCTCTCAGCCATCGATAGTGTCTCATTCCAGGGCGAGAAGACCACCCTGTTATTTGATCATTGTTATGACCTTCATAACTTCCTTCAAATGTCACATCTGGAACACCGTCAGGAGTTGTTCCTATCTCCAATAAAATCACCAAACATCGAGAATCTCTTCCAAGGTCGTGATATCAAACACGTTGTATCTTGCCATCTATTCGAGGAAGAACATGTCATTCTTGAAGATTCTCATCTCAAGCCGCGCTGCCTTGAGGGCTGCGACATTTGCACGTTCTCCGTAGGTCAAAGAATGAAGGTTTTGAGCCAAACTGGAAACTTCATCTTTGCTTTCTTTTATAGGTAGTTCATTCGTTTCACGGACGTTTGTTGGTTTCTAAAGGTTCCACCTTCCTCACGTATTCACTAGATTTTTCGCCGGTTCCTATGTTCTTCACTAATATCGTGATCTCTGCAAGCCGCTGAACAAGATATCTAACCTATTTTGCCAAAAACCGGAATCCGCATTCTCTTCTACTTTAAATTCGTCATTACTGTTCACTTCTATAGGAGGAGGTGGCACTTGTCTTCTTCTTGGTATGTTCACTATCTTATATGGTTCAAGAAGAGACATGTGGAATACAGGGTGGATCTTCATAGACTCTGGTAGGCGTAATCGATATGCAACTGGATTAATTTGTTCAGAAATACGAAAAGGTCCAAGCTTACGATAGTCCAACTTGTCACAAGGTCGCGTAGTCTTGATATTGCGACAAAGTAGCCATACCTTGTCGCCCACGTTGAGTTGTGGTTATTCCTTTTGATACGCATCAGCATTTATCTTTTGTCGTTCTTGAGCTTCCTTTAATTGTGCCTTCATTGTTGTATGTAGTTCTGACAAATGATTTATCAAGTCTTCCGCCGTAGGATTGTCAACTTTCGAATAGTCAAAAGTATCAAGTCGTGGATGGTAACCATAATTGGCAAAGAAAGGTGTTTGTTGTGTAGAAGAATGTACCGTATTATTATAAGCAAACTCTGCCAATGGTAAAAGAGTTGTCCAATCATCTTGTTGGTAGTTGATGGTACATCTCAAATACTGTTCTAAGACTTGATTTACACGCTTTGTTTGTCCATCAGTTTGAGGATGGAAAGCTGAAGATAGCTTTATATCCACCTTTAGAATCTTGAAAAGCATTCTCCAAAATCTCAATACAAACTGAGTTCCCCTATCTGATATAATATCCTTAGGTAATCCATGATAGTGGTAGATATTATCAAGGAAAAGTTTAGCTATTTCTTCGCCTGTGATAGATTTTTTACATGATATAAAATGTGCCATCTTAGTAAAACGATCTACTATCACGAATATAGAGTCATAAGAACCTGAATTTGGAAGATCCGTGATAAAATCCATAGACACAGAAGACCATGGTTGTTCTGGAATGGGTAATGGCTGAAGAAGTCCGTAGGGTCGGTGGCGAGGAGTTTTTGATCTTGAACAAACATTACATGTTTTTATAAAATCTTTGACTCTCTTCCACATTTGAGGCCACCAAAAATCTCTAGATATCAACTCTAGAGTCTTATTGTACCCAAAATGTCCTGCTGTCGGGAAGTCATGACGAGCTTGAAGAATATGTAATCGTGCTTCACCTTCTGGAATATATAAGTGCCCTTCGAAATAGAGTAGATTTTTCTTGAACTCAAACTTCGAAATATCATGAGACTTAGAAGAATTATTCTTAATTTCATGAATAAGGGGATCTGAGGACATACTTAATTGGACTTTTTTGAGAAAAGTTGAATCAAAAGTTAATGTTGATTTTGTTGCCCGAAGATAAAATTGCTCCGGCTTCAAGAGAGTTGTTCTTTGTTGATCAAAAGTTGCATCTCCTTCTTTTGGTGCAAGATAAGAACGTCTAGAAAGTGCATCGGACAAACCTTGTTGTTTTCTTGGCCAATATGTAATAATGAACTCGAATCTTGATAGAGACATGCTCCAACGAGCCTGACGACGATTCAACACGCATGTTGACATGAAATACTCGAGGTTCTTGTGATCCGTATATATGGTGACTAGACTAGATGCGCCTTCTAGATAACGACATTCTCAAAAGAATCCATTACCACGGTGTTTTATCCCGATTTCAGAAGGATCTTTGCCGCCAAAAAATTTCGAATAGAAAGCCACTGGATGGAGTTTGTCATCCGTCTTCATTTGTGATATAATACTACTTCACGCCTAAAGAAAAGTCACCGACAAGGCCTGCTTCCACAAAAGAATTAATTTCAAAAAATCAACGCGATACAAGATTGGTGCAGAAGTAAAAGCTATCTTCAAAGCTTCAAATGATACTTCTGCTTCTTTACTCCACTCGAGCTTGTCCTTACAAGTCAAACGTATAAGTGGAGCTGCAACTTGAGAGAAGTTCTTGATGAAGATTCGATAGTAATTGGCAAATCCTAAAAAATATTGTACATCCCTTACTGTTTTTGGAATTTTCCAATGCATGATTGTTTGGACTTTCTTAGGATCCATCATGAGGCCATCATTCGAGATGATGTATCCTAAGAAGTCAACTTGAGTAGTGTGAAATACACACTTTTCCATCTTGGCATACAATCCTGTTTCTCTGAGTTTTTGTAAGACATGACGAACATGTGTTTCGTGCTCTTCTACGTTGTTAGAGTAGATTAAAATGTCGTTTAGGTAGCAGACAACAAAATCATCTAAGAATTCATGAAAAACATCATTCATGAGATGTTGGAAAGCAGCTGGTGCATTTGTGAGTCCAAAAAGCATAACATTATTTTTGAAATGTCCATACCTTGTTCGAAATATAGTTTTCCATTCATCTCCTTCTTTAATACGAACCAAGTTGTATGCTCCTCGTAGATCTATTTTTGTATAGATCTTAGCTTGATTTAGTTGATCAAGAAGTCCAAAGATTAAAGGTAGTGGATACCTGTTCTTGATAGTGATCTTGTTAAGTCCTCGATAATCCACACACATTCGTAATGATCCATCTTTTTTCTTCACAAATAGAATTGAAGCTCCTGCAGGAGATTTGGAATGGCGTATGAAGTTCTTGGCCAGATTCTCTTCAATATACTCTTTGAGTTCAGCCAACTCATTTTGTGATAAATTATAGATTGGTCCAAAAGGAGGCTGAGATCCCTCTTTGAGATCAATCGAACAATCATATGCGCGATGCTCCGGAAGAATATCAGCATTCTTCTT